>JAUPFV010000286.1:0-81924 GCA_036936605.1 Limnanthes douglasii subsp. nivea | reverse complement strand
AGGACAATTTGAGATTTCAAAGGCTCTTAAGGCGCTTTCAAAAATCAATTTGTCAGTAACAAATTCCACAAGAAGAAGGGTGACTCTATCATGAAAATGTACCAAATAAAAGGAGAAATGATAAAAATATACGTTCACATATTTGTTCACGAAATGTAACGTTAATCAAGAAAGGATTGGACAAGGATAAATTGCTCTATGATTACCTTGTTGGCTTTTCAATTGATAATATGGAGGACATTTTGACATGCTCTGATTAGTTTATCTGATTTGGGGATTCTAAGAAGGGAGCCTCCTTCTAGCCCAAAAACCCAAGAGTCAAAGGTATTAGTACCACATAAAACGAGAAGTTATAAGGTCGCAAGAGTTCTATTAAGCATACCAATGACTTTATATTATGACAACTCAGTTTGAAGGTTCACCTCTTTAACCAAGAATATAGAAGTTATCTTTGATAAACTAAAGGGAGGGAAAATTATCAGCCTCTTCGTAGCATGCTTGCCCCTAACAATGAAAGATCACGTAGACACTTCTGTACATACCATAATGACCATGAGCATGCAACCAATGACTACTGGTAGTCACAGGAGGTGATATAGAGATTGATCGATAATGATGAGTTACTTCAGTTTATCAAGCATAAGGAAGGGGACCAACGCAAAGAGAAAAAACAATAAAGAGGTGATAGACGACAGATTGGAGAAAATAGAGATGATATAGGGAAGCAACAACGACTTCATACTATTTCCAGTAGGAATATGTTGTCAGCTCTGAAGCCTGCGGGGAAAAGGCACAAGAAATACTTAGAGGTACAATTGGTGGACAAGTCATCATATTACCATTACAGGAAACCGGTGGTGGACTTGACTTTCAAAGATGATGACTTGAAAGACGTTATCACTCTTCACTATGACGCCCTTGTAATTAACTTGGATATAGTCGGGGTCATGGTTTTGCACGTTCTAGTCGATCGTCATCTGTCACGAGATATCAATTGATAAAAGGCTACAACGGGTTCATAAAAAATGAAGGGACTTTATTCCAAGAAATCCGAGCCCATCGTTAAAGAGGTAGAGAAACTGCTCAGACTTGACATATTCAGAAACCAGATACCCAAATTGGGTAGCAAACACCATAATGGTTAGTAAGAAGAATGGACAATGGAGGAGGTGTGTAGATTTTACAGATCTCAATAAATCATGTCCGAAATGATGCCTTCTCATTTCCTCTTATCAATCAACTAGTAGACACAACTTCAAGAAAATAATTTATTTCCTTTATAGACGCATACTTGGGATACAACCAAATTCGAAGGTATCTTCATAATAAAGAACACATTTCTTTTCAGACATAGTGGTTTGTATTGCTATAAATTTATGCATTTTAGTTTGAAAATACAGGGTCTACCTACCAAAGGGTCAATCAGGTATCTGAAAAAATAGAAAATATGGCGTATATCAATAATATGATCGTGTAAAGTAACAACATAGATTTCCAGATTGAGGTCATAGCGTGCATATTCGAGACCCGATGAAAGTTTAACCTCAAGGTAAATCCCTTAAAATTCTTGTTTGGAGTGTACAATGACAAGTTGTTGGGGTACATCATCAAGAAGAACGCAATCAAAGTTGACCCCAAGCAACTGAAGGCACTTTTAACAATGGAGGTACCGAAAAATATTAAAGAAGTCCAGAGATTGACGGGTAATCTACCAACTTTATCACGATTTATCTCCAAATATTCTGATAAGAGCCATACCTTAATCAAAGTACTTAAAGAGCCAATAAATTTAGTTGGACAAATAAATGTGACAAGGACTTCCACACTTCAAAAAAATGTCTTAGTTTCCCAAAAATTCTTTCAGCTCCAATACGAGGTAAGCCCATATACTTATATCTATCTGTCTCCATTTGCAGTGTGAGTACCGTCTTAGTTAGAGAGGACAGATGGGTGCATCGACCTATTTATTATGTAAGTAAAAAGTTGTTCGACGCTGAAAAAAGATATTTGAATGTAGAGAAATTGACCCTAGGACTGGTGGTAGTTACAAGGAAGATGAGACATATTTTCCAAGTCATACTATTGTCTTAGGAACTTCTTTTCCCTCTCAAGAATTTACTATAAAAGTTAGATATCTCAGAAGACTCAGGGATGTTCAATCGAGTTAAGAGGGTATTTGCAGATATGTTTTTTTTTTGAGTTATGGTTTGTTAAAAAACATAAGAGAAGAGAGAGAGAGAGAAGAGAGAGAGAGAGGAGAGAGAGAGAGAGAGAGAGAGAGAGAGAGAGAGAGAGAGAGAGAGAGAGAGAGAGAGAGAGAGAGAGAGAGAGAGAGAAGAGAGAGAGAGAGAGAGAGAGAGAGAGAGAGAGAGAGAGAGAGAGAGAGAGAAGAGAAGAGAGAGAGAAGGAGAGAGAGAGAGAGAGTAGAGAGAGAGAGAAGAGAGAGAGAGAGAGAGAGAGAGAGAGAGAGAGAGAGAGAGAGAGAGAGCGAGAAGAGAGAGAGAGATGAGAGAGCGAGAGAGAGAGAGGAGAGAGATAGAGAGAGAGAGAGAGAGAGAGAGAGGAGAGAGAGAAGAGAGAGAGAGAGAGAGAGAGAGGAGAGAAAGAGAGAGAGAGAGAGATGAGAGAGAGAGAGAGAGAGAGAGAAGAGAAGAGAGAGAGAGAGAAGAGCGAGCAGAGAGGAGAGAGTAACAGACTTATTACGCAACTCACTTTCTATTTCCACTTATATTTCTTTTTATTTTCATAACATAGTTACTCATAATTTACAACTCCAATTTGATCATTCACAACTTCATATATTTCAAACCCTAAGTAAAATATATATATATATTTCTATATTTAAAAATGAACAAAACAAAATACTTGAGTTATATGTTTGGATACGTTTTTTCAACATCCGCAACCAATTTATATGTAATTTTGAAAGTAAAAAAAAGTCAACTTTTTCATGATCTAGTTTTGTTTGTCTTAAAAATAACACTACCAATAGTATTTCAGATATTTTTTGGAGCTATCGTTTGAAATATATGAATTTTAAAAAAAACATAAAAAATAAGAGAGATAAAATTAAAAAAATATATTTCATGAATCAAGTTTTGTTTGTCGTAAAAAAAATAAACCCAATGGTATTTTTGGTTTTTTTCCTATGGTTTGAAAGATATGAAATTTAAAAAAAAAACAATAGAGAGAAAAAAATGGTTAAGGGATATATTGGTATTCAGAGAAAGTCTAGGTGGTTAATGATACTTTGGTTTTAAAACTAGGTGGTTATCCGTACTTTATGAAACCTTGGATGATTATTGGTAAATTCTTTTGATATTGAATGGTTATTAGTAGATTACTCTATGTTAAAACTATAATTTTTAAATTCATTTGAATTTAAAATCTATCTATTACTTTCATTTTAATATTTGACCTTAAACTTAATACTATATCGTTTGAATTTGAATTCAAATTCAAACTTATAATCTTAATGAAAAAATCATAGTTTATAAATTACTACTTTTAGAGACCATAAACACGTACTAATTTTATTTTCATAAAATAATCCCAAAACTTTACGTTCCGTTTAAATTATTTATTTACGAATCCAATCCTTCACAATATACTAAATAAACATAGTATTTTTTAAGTTACCCCCATGATAAACATTTCACGTATTAGTCTGTTACCTTAGACTCAATTACTTTTGTTGGACTGATACCGACGACAGCCCCGATACATAAATAAAAAATGTGAGTATCCATCCTAATGGAGAAATTCCAATCATCTCCTACTTGGACCATCATATGATACTAAATGATGCATCCACCAATTGAACATTCTAATTTATATCGTCACATAGATAAACTTAACACTCCCGTATATGACCATTAACGACATAAGACTAAAATCATTGTCAATGCATTAAAAACCGCAAATAAAAGCATCAATAATCACGACAAAGCAACAATAAACTAAATAGATCTATCATGTTACATAACATAAGAACAATATGAAGTGTTATCTTACATATCTATTCTTAACTGGTCATACTCAATTAGAGATCTACGTATAATAGAGTTCAAATAATCAAAATAAGAGCACACTCAATACCTATATATTTTTATATTAATGAACTTTATTGTCCTTATGTGCTCCACCCTGATTTGACCAGTATGAACTCTCTTTTTAAATGAGAAGAACTTGATATCTATATGCTTGGACTCAACCAAGTTCATGTTATGGTTTGAATACGAAATCATCAAATTATTCTCAAAATACAATCTAAATGATACTTTTATCCCTTCCATGATTCACAGTCTTATGACAAACGTTTCCAACCAAAATTCCTGATTGGATGCCTCCAAAGAAGCAACAAAATTCTACAGCCATAATGGAAGATGCAATGAGTGTTTACTTTACAATCTTCCGTGATGTTGCACCTCCCGCTAAAAGGAATATAATGCATGAGGTTTAAAAATGGTTATCTTCACATCCAGCAAAATATGAGTCGGAATGCCATACGGTATCCAGTTTATCCGACTTCATATACGTTAATCTATGATGTTTTGTTTGTTGCAAATGCCGAAGAACTCTTTTGACTGCTCTTTAATGTTCTGTTCCTGAATTACTTGCATATCTTCTTAATACACCTAAAATAAAAGAAATACCCGGCAGTGTAAAAAATTGAGCATACATAAGACATCCAATAACCAAACATATAAAATCTTTTGTATCTCTACGATCTCAAGTTTTATCTTTGGATGTTCCTCAAGGGTAAACTTTTCACCTTTTAAAATAAATGTTTCCTTTTCTTTTCTTTGTTATTACCATGACCGTAGTGTTGTAATATATTCTCAATATACGCATTTTGTGAGGAACTCTAAATTCCACGAGATCGATCTTATGAATTTAAATTCTTAATATAAAAGACGTATGACAAAATCTTTTAAATCGAATTTGTTCGAAAGAAATTTATTGGTCACATGCAACAAATTTTAATCGTTCGTGGCCAATAATATATCATCAACATAAAACCCTAAAAATATGAATTTAGTCATACTAAATTTTTGATACACAAAATCCTCCACTGAGTTTGTCTCGAAACCAAATGAGACAATAACTTTAAGATATTTGTGGTACCACTATCAAGACATTTTCTTAATTCCATAAATAGGTTTATTTAGTTTGCATACCATCGACGTTGGATCATCAAAGACAAAGATTTTAGGTTGCACCATATAGACCGTTTCCTTAATGTGTCCATAAAAAAGGTATTTATATCAATTTGATGGAACTCAAGATCAAAATGTGCAACTAATGTCTTGATTATCCGAAAAGAATCATTTGATAAAACTGATAATACAATTTTTTCAAAGCTAAACCAAAAATATTACCCATGATATGGAAATAGGATTTTGAGGACTAAATTGTGAATAATGTAAATTTAATGATTTAATTGGAAGCAATGTAAGTTTTGTTCGTAATTTGTAACTGATGTAAGTTTTAGAGAATATTTGTAACTATGTATAATTGTTGAGGACTAAACAACAATTAGCCCTCGTTTGTAACAGATTTCAGTTTGAGACTAAGTCTTGGCTCCTCTATATAAAGAGAAAGACTACTCTAATAAAGGGGTTGCACACTTTTACTTTGAAACTCATTTGTACTTGTATTTTCTCTCTCTAAAAACTCTCTCGCTCTTTCTCTCTCTCGAATTCACTCTTAACAATTTATTATGGCAAAATAGTAACTCACCAAATTGGCGACTTCACTAGGGACTGAATAAGAAAAATCAGTGGCTTATTCTGTTCGAAATTGATACAATCTAGTTGTATTTTCTGATTAAAATTCATACGATGAATCCTGAGAACAATCCTACGCTTCAGTCATCGATGGAAACTGTGAAAGGTGATTTGTAAAGGGATGGAAATAGAACTGATGGATCGTTTCCAATCCGAGTCCAATCTGATATCGAGGCGCAAATGAATCAGCTCTTAGATAAAATTAATACATTGAATGAGAAATATGAACGTAGGGAACAAGAAATACTCTCGGCAAGGCTCAAATTCGAGGTTAGATAAGAAATAAAAAAGACCGAGATGGAAGGTCAGTTAGATCGATCTTTTAATGATCGACATGCTAAGTCTGAGAACAAAAAAACACGTTTTGTGTCTCCTAAGGAACGATATTCGTCTCGAAAGGAGAAAAAAGTAAACATAAATTAGTGACTTCTAGTGACGAGGAGGTCGAAAGTTCAGAGTTGGGTTTTAAGAGGTATAGAGGTTCTTCGAAATGAGAATCAGACAGAGATTATTCGAGGAAGTATAAAAGAGAGAGTAAATATAAGAATGTTCCTCGTTCAACTTGGCACGAAGTAAATCCCTCGAATCAGTATGCTGAAACTGATAGGAATCTATATGTAACAATGGAAACTGATGACTAGTTCGTTCAAGGTGTTGAGTGGAGAAATTCTCCGTTGACAGATGAAATTCGTTCCATGACGCTTCCGAAACGTTTCGACATTTCGCAGGTGGAGAATTTCGATGGGATGCAGGATACCGATGATCACATCGAGCAATTCAAGAATCATATGATGAACTTCGAAGATGACGACCGGCTTGTGTGTTGTGCATTTTCACAGACTTATAAGGGAACAACTCTTAAGTGGTACAACAGTATTCCGAGAGGGTCCATATAAAATTTAAGAGATTTTTATACTGCTTTTCAAAGGTAGTTTATGGGAAGCAAAAAGATGAGAGCAAATGGTGATACCATTACTCAGTGCAAGCAGACACCGGGAGAAAAGTTGAAAGACTATACAAAGATATTTGTGTTGACCAAGGCTAGTTTGGAAAACTGTAAGGAAAATATGGCGCTTACAGCTTTTCGCCAAGGGTTATTGCCAGGGGATCTGGCTAATGAGACGACAAAAAGAAGGGCCTTGACTTTTGGAGCTTTGATGGATCAAGTTGAGGATCTGATCAAAGTTGAGGAGTCGAGTAGAGTTCGAGGCAAACCAGTTAGAAGTCCGAAAAATTTGGGACATGCAGCCAATAATCAGGGGCAGTCCTCAAATGGTAATAACAATGGCAATAGAAATCTGCAGTCGAGGCATAAGAACAACAATTTGCCTTCTCGGAGTGGTCGTCATTCAAACCACGCTCCATCTAACAATTATAATAATCCTAAACCAAATACATGGGTCAAGCCAGAATACTATGTTGATCTGACAGAGAATGTTTCTGTCATCTGGGATAAGACCAAGAGCTTCGTAAATTTTAGGAAGCCAGCTCATATCAGTAGACTAAAGGAGGAGAGGAATAACAAGTTTTGCAGATATCATGATAAAATTGGGCATGATAGAAATGATTGTATTGATCTGAAGAAAGATATTCAGTATTTGATTGAGAATGGGAAGCTCCTCACTTATGTGAAGTTACACGGGATTGTGTCGAAAAATAATGGTGCATCAACTTCGAAGGCTGCACTGTCAGCTAAGAATTTGATGATTTTGGACTCACATGCAAAACCGTTTGATGCTTCTTCTGAGTATGTTGAAAAGGATCCAAACAGATTGATTCTGATGATAGTCGAAGAGCAGGTGGAAAAGGGACGTGTTTGGGAGATATGCAAGCTTTTTGAATCGTTGGCTATTTTTGAAGGGGATTCAATGACTAGAAAATCGAATAGTTCGAGGAAGAGGCATTTTGTCAACTTGACAACTCAAATTGAAGGCAAGATGTCTACGCAATTGTATGAAAATAAAAATATTCCTTTCATTTTGTTTGGCGAAGATGATCTGTGAGGAACTGCAGGACCACATGAAGATGTTGTGGTTATTGGAGCTGAGGTGACTGGCGTCGAAATTCGATGTGTGCTGATTGACACTCGCAAATCTGTCAATGTCCTTTTTAAATCCACTTATAATAGAATGACAAATCCACCTCGGATGTTTTAGTCGGATCGAACGATTATTGGATTCACGGGTGTAACAACTCGTGTTGTTGGAGAATTTGAAGGTGAAGTGAGTTTGGGAAAAGGGCCCTTGAAGAAAAAAGGTCCATGTACTCTTCGTGGTGGTGGATTGTCCCATAAGTTATAGCGTTATTTTTGGAACATTATGGCTTTCAAGAATGTATGGGGTGGTCTCTACAGTTTATCAAGGCTTTAAGCATGTGGTTTTGGATGACTTGAAGAACAGGGTCTTCTTCACCAGTAAGGGCTTCAGTATTTTTGAAGCTGATAAACATATCAGGATCGAAGTTTACAGTTACCTGATTTTCGTTGGAGGTGCTATCTTTGATGACTATCACAGGACGTTCTTTGATAAAATGATTTTGTTGGTTTTGTTGGTTTTCGGCAGTGGTGTTTTCGTCTTCGCCAACCAAAGCATATGAAGTGATCCTCATTTGCTTCTTTTTCTTTCCATGAGAACCAAAAGAAGTTTTCTTTTTCTTCGAGGACGGTTCTTGATCTTTTCCTTCTTCGATAGGTGAGAGAGGTTGTTCTACAGTTTTTTTGTTTTCGACGCTTTCGCTTCGATGGTGTTGAAGGGCTAGCACCACATGTGCTAGCTGCCTTTTTGCCTTTCTTTTCTTTGACAACTTTTTCTTTATTCTTTTTCGGCAAATAGCTCTCCGATTTGTTGAGAATGGGAAGGAAGGCTTTGCAGTCAGGTTGAGATATTCGTTGGTAGACAAGCTTCGGATCCGGTTCTGATGTCAGATCTTGAGGAGGCAAGCCACCTTCTCTGATTGAAAACATATGGCAATGGAGTAAATTGATGGGCTGAAAGGAAGTATGAAACGCGTTGTTCCATTTCTTCTCATCCCAAGCGGCAAGGTTTTGGAAAATCAACTTTGCAGCTGGATGGCGTGATAAGTAACTCTTTGAAATTTCTAAAAAAATATTAGAAAAGAAAATATTAAAAAAATGGTGTAGTTGTATTTTCAGAATGTAATGATTTCGAGGGTCTTACGATTGCTTCTCTAGACGAGAGTTAGTTTTGAAGGATTGGCTTCGGAAATTTCTTTGCCATTCTCCTACGCTAATGATATAAAGACGAACTTCTGTTTCTAAAATTTGTCAGCCTCTAAGAGATTATAAATGATCTCGCGATCATCCATCATGGTGAGGTAGTAAAAAAGAAGCTTCAGACCTTTCGATAACTGCGTCAGGGAGATGGAGTTTTTGATACTGATGGGAATCTGAGATAGTCGAGATGCCATAATAACTAACATAAGGGTGAATTACTGATTCGATGTCACCTGAGTAATACATAAGCTCAACAGTTCGAAGTATTCCACGATTATAGGATCTAGTGGAAACCGAAGACCCTAGTTAATGATCTCAGGGTAGACTATTAGTTCGTCATCTCTGCAATCTAAAGGAATTTCTCCTTCCTTAGGTAACCGAAGTGTTATGCTTTTCCCCATTCCCCATTTCTTTTTCAGAGCCGAAGCTTGGCTATCTTTGTGGTATATGTAGCGAACCTTTTTCAGGGCTATGATGTATTTGCCTTCAAGATTCCTCAGGTTCCTACCAATTTTTGCTCTTTCTTCTTTGGATACGAAGCAAGCATCTGTTTCTTCTTGAGGCTTCTGAGTATTTGCAGAGTTCCCATCATCAGATTCTCCCTCGAGATCGGTTTTTGTAGCTTCTGAATCAACTTCGTTGGCTTCTGAAGTTTCCTCTTGAGGATTTTGAGATGTTGGGTTAACAGCCTCTGTTCGAGGAATTTCTTCAATTACTTCTCTCTGAGGATTATTAACATTTGGATTTGTTTTCGACGCTTTCGCTTCGATGGTGTTGAAGGGTTAGCACCACATGTGCTAGCTGCCTTTTTGCCTTTTTTTTCTTTGACAACTTTTTCTTTATTCTTTTTTGGCAAATAGCTCTCCGATTTGTTGCGAATGGGAAGGAAGGCTTTGCAGTCAGGTTGAGATATTCGTTGGTAGACAAGCTTCGGATCCGGTTCTGATGTCAGATCTTGAGGAGGCAAGCCACCTTCTCTGATTGAAAACATATGACAATGGAGTAAATTGATGGGCTGAAAGGAAGTATGAAACGCGCTGTTCCATTTCTTCTCATCCCAACCGGCAAGGTTTTGGAAAATCAACTTTGCAGCTGGACGGCGTGATAAGTAACTCTTTGAAATTTCTAAAAAAATATTAGAAAAGAAAATATTAAAAAAATGGTGTAGTTGTATTTTCAGAATGTAATGATTTCGAGGGTCTTACGATTGCTTCTCCAGACGAGAGTTAGTTTTGAAGGATTGGCTTCAGAAATTTCTTTGCCATTCTCCCACGCTACTGATATAAATACGAACTTCTGTTTCTAGAATTTGTCAGCCTCTAAGAGATTATAAATGATCTTGCGATCATCCATCATGGTGAGGTAGTAAAAAAGAAGCTTCAGACCTTTCGATAACTGCGTCAGGGAGATGAAGTTTTTGATACTGATGGGAATCTGAGATAGTCGAGATGCCATAATAACTAACATAAGGGTGAATTACTGATTCGATGTCACCTGAGTAATACATAAGCTCAACAGTTCGAAGTATTCCACGATTATAGGATCTAGTGGAAACTGAAGACCCCAGTTAATGATCTCAGGGTAGACTATTAGTTCGTCATCTCTGCAATCTAAAGGACTTTCTCCTTCCTTAGGTAACCGAAGTGTTATGCTTTTCCCCATTCCCCATTTCTTTTTCAGAGCCGAAGCTTGGCTATCTTTTTGGTATATGTAGCGAACCTTTTTCAGGGCTATGATGTATTTGCCTTCAAGATTCCTCAGGTTCCTACCAATTTTTGCTCTTTCTTCTTTGGATACGAAGCAAGCATCTGTTTCTTCTTGAGGCTTCTGAGTATTTGCAGAGTTCCCATCATCAGATTCTCCCTCGAGATCGGTTTTTGTAGCTTCTGAATCAACTTCGTTGGCTTCTGAAGTTTCCTCTTGAGGATTTTTAGATGTTGGGTTAACAGCCTCTGTTCGAGGAATTTGTTCAATTACTTCTCTTTGAGGATTATTAGCATTTGGATTTGGAGGGGAATGAGTTCGGATAATTATTGATTTATATCTCATGGCGATGAATTTTTTTATTTTTCTAGATACTGAAGAGTGATTCGAAGATGGGTTATTTGCCTTTGGATTTAGAGGAGATTTTTTAGTAATCAGAGGAGAAATTTTACTCTGAGACGAGGAGGCTCGAGGTGTTTTAGGCCCTAAGATTTTAGATGAGGATTGTTCTTCGACTATGGGAGAAGGCGAAATAAGTGGACATTTAGTGGGATCGAAATTACCGTAATAGATTGTTTCAGTAGTAGTTCCAATTGGACCTCCTCGAATTAATCCTGCTCTCCAATATTCTTCAGCCATTTGTTTAATACAGAAGTAGTCGTATGATCTGAATATTAAATTACTGTCAGAGTCTGAAGATTTTGGTGTGTTGGGTAGGATGGCCTTCGATTTCTTGATTTTTGGTTTCTTTCTCATAAACTAAATGAGGGTTGATCCGAGAGGATGAAGATTGGTCAGAAATTTTGAATTTTCTAACAATAATACTGAGAAAAGGGGAAGAACATAGTGAAGATAGCCAAAAGCTCAGTCTTCTCTCTAAAAAGGGTTATGTGATGGGTACAAAAATGAAAGGCATGCTGTATTTATACAAATACGAGTGAAGATATGTGAAGGTGGAAAGACCCTTATGATGATAGGTTGGAATACGAATCAATGAGTTGATCAGATGCTCGACATCTGTCAGGCTAGACCTCTAGGGTTATGATGGATTTAACGGTTATGAGCAACAATTACATTTATATGCACAACGGGCATATTCGAAGATGATTTGTTTACATAATATTCTGAGGGTTGTTTACATAATATTCTGAGGGTTGTTTACATAATATTTCGAGGGCGATTTCAAGACAACATTCTATTACACTGTTTCGAGGATTTTTTTTATTTGATTTGAATGCACTTCGAGTGATTGAATTTCATAAGTGCTTCGAATGGTCATTTAAGATGACTGCTTCGAATGATTATTTTAAGTTTATCATATGTTACGTACAATATGGGAGTTTTCGAAGATATTAAGATTCGAAGCCAATTGGATTCGAAGACTTTTTTAGTTCTCATTCATTTACTGACATGAGAACTAGGGGGCTTCTGATGTGTAAATAGGATCTTGAGGATTAAATTGTGAATAATGTAAATTGAAGGATTTAATTGTAAGTAATGTAAGTTTTGTCCTTAATTTGGAACTGATGTAAGTTTTAGAGAATATTTGTAACTATGTTTAATTGTTGAGGACTAACCAACAATTAGCCCTCTTTTGTAACAGATTTGAGTTTGAGACTAAGTCTTGGCTCCTCTATATAAAAAGCAAGACTACTCTAATAAAGGGGTTGAACACTTTTACTTTGAAACTCATTTGTACTTGTATTTTCTCTCTCTAAAAACTCTCTAGCTCTTCCTCTCTCTAGAATTCATTCTTAACAATTTATTAAGGCAAAATAGTAACTCACCAATCCACAAGTCACACTTTATGTTTCTCCACATTAACCTTAGAATCCCGTTTGGTTTAAAAAAAATCAATTTACAACCAGTCAAAAAAAATCCCTTTACTTCTTTCAGAATGTGTGTGCATCTTTAGAATGTAGGATTTAATCCTTCTGCTTATTTAAAATGTAGGATTGCGTTAAAAAACTTTAACAGAAACAAAAAAGTTTTGTGAAAGGGTTAATTTCATTTCACTAACACAATATTTTATATATTTCATTGTTGAATAACTAAAATATAAACGGAATAAAACGGTTTTAAACTACTTTTGTATCGGTTTTCTCAATTGATCTTATATTTCAAAGCCTTGTTTGACGTGTTTGCTTTTCCCAAGTCTTGACTACAAAATTTAATCTGACATTTCTCTACCTCAATTTTGTAGTTACTCGATCATCAATCTACCAATCTGACTTCTTATTTAAAGGATGTATCAAAGTTTAACTCCGCCGTAAGCAACGTAGCTTCATCATCCACTTGCTGAATCCAGTGAACATTTTATTTTTGCTTGTCCTTACAATTTGAAGTAAAATGACCATATTTATTACAGTTGTAACAACTGACTTTTTTTATGTCAATGGTGGAATCCTGCTTCTTATCTCTCTCATTTTTGTTGCTCGAATTATTTTTACCTCGACCCGTACCCCTGTCTCGACCTCTTCTATTTCCTGGGCCTCTTCCTCTGTTACTCGAACTGCCTTGATCACTGTTTTGCACATCTGTCTTTGCGTACAAGTTTTTTCAAACACCTTTCTTATCCTCAAACTTTACCATCTTATCTTCAAAGGCTTTTAAAGAGCCTATAATTTCTTCCAGAGACTTGGAAGATATATCACCAAACTCTTCAATAGTGGTGGCCAGTGCCATGAATTTTGATGACACCGATCTCAACAATTTTTTGATGACGTAGCTGTTGTCAACGTTTGCTCTAAGAGACCTTATCTTACCGACTATCATGGTAATCTTTTGGTGTACTCATCAACGGATTCATTCTCAACCATGTCCATGCTGTCTAATTCTCTTCTTAACGCCTGAATTCTGAGTTTAACAGCACGATATGCTCCGACTTGAGTCTCTTTCAATGCATCCCACACTCCTTTTGCGGTGTCTTTATCCAGAATTTGATATAACGTTTCTTCATTCAACCCTTGGTAGAGAGCAACGAGTGCAAGTTGGTCCGTTTGTGTGTCAACCGTTGACTCCACTGTTTACCAAACTTCGTGGATGCGCATGAAAATTTTCATCTGCATAGCCATTACTTGGTAGTTTGTATCATACAGTTTCGGTACTAGAAGAATAGAGATTTCTCCCTCGAGACAGATCTACCTCTAGAAACTCCGGTCTGCATGCTCCCAGTGCCTCTCACCACACTGTCGTAAATATTATCACGTCCTAGAATATGCGAAATTGTGGCTCTTATACCAAATGTTGGATTTTAGTCCTTTCGTATTTTTCTGAATATTGGATTTTAATCCGTCTGTTTCTTTCTTTCAGAATGTGTCTCCTTCTTTAGAATGTAGTCCTCCTACTTCTTTAAAATGTAGGATTGCGTTAATTTTTTTTTAACAGAAACAACAAAGTTTTGTAAAAGCGGTTCCGTGTTAGTTTTCTCAACTGATGTTTTATTTTAAAGCTTTGTTTGACGTATCAGCTTTTCCCAAGTCTTGACAATAAAATTTAATCTCACAACATCAACATGGTTTTTTTTTTGTACTGGTAGCTGAACCACCAAAATTCTCCACTACTTATGCAGGTTATGCAGTTTTGATGGAGCTAATATGCTTAGCTAGCCTCCATGATGTTTTTTAGTAGTTTACCCAAGTTAATCTTTATGAGTCTCTAGTGGTTTGGTTTAGCATCGTTGATATGGTTCAACATATCACTTTGTTCTAGAAAACCTTCCTTGCTTGACCACCAGTTTTGGTCTGGACTATCTGCCATTGGCCTTAGTCACACCCCTGTACAATGTTAGGGGAGGACCTTCACCATGAACCTCCACTTGCTGTGGCCGGACTGCCTCCACTGACCATATATTGAAATTAAAGTAGCTACAAGAAATAAAAAGATTGCGGAACATCTTCTCCCATTTAGAATATGTATAAAAATATAAGAAAGCAAAGTAATGTTCCATATTGGGCTGCACGTCTAGATGCCCTCAAACAATTTATGCATAATAAAATGCAAGTTTGCATGGATCAGAGCGTCAGGTCGAACGCTATGTAAAAGATTTAACTCTAGAAGTTTTGATATGAGAGCTTGTAGATGGTCGCCCATAAATTTTAGCGTACTTACCTTTTGGAGTTTTTATCGTCGGGTTGGTAGTTTGCTAATAAACCTCTTGTTCAAGACTCCGGAGTCGATCGACTCAGCCAAAAGTTAGAATACCAATAATTATGTTCGTATGTCACCATCGATCAAAATCAACCATGAATCATTATGGATATTTATCCAATAGTTGTTAGGTGTCGATCAAATCTAGTTGGGGATAGCCTGGAGGGTTCTTAGCTCTGTTTTGACTGTATTTTTCCAAAGGAAGAACAACTACTAATATTGTGACATTTAGAGATGAATCATGCTACACATTTTTTTATATCCACCTCTTATTTGATTTGATTTGGTTGGCTTGGCTCATCGTACGAAGAGGATTCAAAAATAATTTTGGCCATTAGCCAAAGATATTAGAGGCATTATTTGGTTGATGTCTTATCCATAGTTGTTTACCGTTACACACCATTTAATATATAAAAACAAAGTATATGAATTAAATGATCAACTTGAGAGAGTCGGTCGAGCTCGATAAATTTTAAAATAATTGTTTATGCTTTGCTTAAATTGTTTATTTACGAACCCAATCCTTCGCAATATACTGGTTAAACATAATATTTATTTAGTTACCTCCATGATAAATATTTTACCTATTAGTTTGTTACCTTATACTAGATTATTTTGTTGGACTGATAGTGACAATAGTCCGATACATCGATAAAACATATGACTATCCATCATAATGGAGAAATTATAAGTATCTCCCACTTGGAAAATCATATGCTACTAGATGATGCATCAAACAATTGAAAATTCTTAATTTATATCGTCACATAGATAAACTTAACACTTTCGTATATGACCATTAATTACATATACCTAAAGTCGTTGTCAATGCATTAAAAATCGCAAATAAATGCATCAATAATCACGATAAAGCAACAATCAACTACATAAATCTATCATGCGGCATAACATAAGAATAATATGGAGTGTTATCTTTTATATATATATATATATATATATATATATATATATATATATATATATATATATATATATATATATATATTCTTAACTGGTCATACTAAATTAGAAATCTACGTATAATAGAGTTCGAATAATCGAAATAAGAGCATACTGAATACCTATATGTTTTTATATTAATAACCTTTATTATCCTTATATGCTCCACACTGATTTGACCCGTCTGAATTATCTTTTTAAAAGAGAAGAACTTGATATCTATATGCTTCGACTTAACCGAGTGCGTATTATCGTTCGAATACCAAACCACCAAATTATTCTCAAAATATAATCCAAAGGGTACTTTTATCCATTCCATGATTCACAGTCTCGTGACGAATGTTTTTAGCCAAAATACCTGATTGGATGCCTCAGAAGCAGCAACAAAGTCTACATGCATAGTGGAAGATGGAATGAATGTTTATTTTACAATCTTTCGTTATATTTCACCTCTTGCTAAAATGAATATAATGCATGAGGTTGAACAATGATAATATTCACACCCGGCAAAATATAAGTCGAAATTGATGAGTCCGGATTTTCTCACCACTCACTGAGGAAACCAGACATGGGCAATTCGGACAAAAACCACCCACCGAACCATCCGAACAGGACTAACTGTATTAAAACTTAAATCACTTCATGACTAAGCTAATTACTTACTTGCTTAAAGATTAATGGGTCATTGAACTCAACCCGAATTCATAAGTTGACCCGAAAGCCCGTGTGGCCCACAATTAAGGGTATAAATACCCAACCACTTTCATTAATGAGGGTAATGAATATTGAATACAACCAGGCAGCTCAAGTCTCTCACTACAATCTATCCAAACATTAAATACCCTTGAAACACCACAAAACTCTAGACAAAATTACCCTCAGCCGAAAATAAACCACACAAGAAATAATATACAATATTCAGTTTATCCGAATTCCTATACGTTAACCTATGATGTTTTGTTTGTTTTAAATACCGAAGAACACTTTTGACTACTTTTTAATGTTTCGTTCCTCAATTACTTACATATAACCAAAACATATAAAATCTTTTGCATTTCTGCAATCTCAAGTTTCCTCTTTGGACATTTCTTAATGTTAAACGTTTCTCCTTATAAGATATGCCTTTCTTTTTCTTTGCGATTAATCATCCCGTAATGTGAATATATTCTCAATATAAGCATTTTGTAAGAAACTCAAAATTCAACAAGTTCGATTTCTATAAATTTAAATTCCTAATATAAAAGACGCATCACAAGATCTTTTAAATCAAATTTGTTCAAAAGAAATTTATTGGTAACATGTAACAAATCTTAAGCATTTGTGGCCAATAATATATCATCAACATATAACCCAAAAAATATGAATTTAGTCATACGAAACATTTGATACACAAAATCCTTCCTGCATTTGTCTCGAAACCAATTGAGACAATAACTTTGAGATATTTGTGGTACCACTATCGAGACATTTTCTTAATTTCATAAATAGGTATATTTAGTTTGCATACCATCGACTTTGGGTCATCGAAGATAAATATTTTAGGTTGCAGCATATAGACCGTCTCCTCAATGTCTCTATTAAAAAAATGGTATTTACATCAATTTAATGGAAATCAATATCAAAATGTACAACTAATGTCATGATTATCCGAAGAAATCATTTGGTAAAACTAATAAGACGATTTGTTAAAAGTTAATCCATTCATATTGAGTAAAACCCTTAGCCACAAGTGACACTTTATGCCTCTCCACCTTACCCTTAGAATCCCATTAGGTTTTAAAAAGTAATTTACAACCAATCAGATTACTTTAGGTAATAGAACAGTGTACTGTTGTGAATCCCATTGTTGTGAATGAGTCGAATAGTGCCTTGACAGTGTACTGTGTCCGGCAGTTCGAATAGTGCCTTGACAGTGTACTGTGTCCGGCAGGACAATTTTGTATTGGATATTGTTCAATCACTTCAAAAGAGTTAGTCTTGTGGTAGGATCCCATTAGGCCCATAATCTAGTAAGTTTATTAATTCCATATAAATAGATTACTAGGGCAACACAAAACACAATCTGAAATCCGTAACCTTTTCTATCATAGTGAAACTCTTTTCTCTGGCGGTGCCCGTGGACGTAGACAATTGTCGAACCACGTTAAATCCTGTGTTTCATTTAAATCTTTCATTTGCATATATTCTGTGCTTGAGCCATTTAGTGATAATTGCATAGTATTTTATAACAAAATTGGTATCAGAGCCACGTGGTGAAATTAGGGCTTTTGCAATTAGGGTTTCACAATAGCGTCTACAGCAACAAAATACATGATTGAAAAATTTGATGGGGGATCCAGCTTTGCGTTGTGGAAGATTAAACTGAAATCTTCATTGGTACTGCAAGGGCTGTGGAAGGCTGTGGAGAATAAGTTACCAGAAGAGATGAAAGAAGAGGAGAAACAAGATCTTCAAGAAAGGGCTTTGTGCTGGATTTTAATGAGTGTGAAAGACAATGTGCTTTGCGAGATTAGTGGTGAGAAGACTGCTGCCTGCGCATGGAGAAAGCTAGGAGATCTTTACTCAGAGAAATCAGTAGTAAACCGATTATATTTGAAGAAACGTTTGTATGATTTCAGATTGAAAGAAGGTACGTCCATAACAGAGCACCTAGATAATTTTAAATCAATTATAATGGACTTGGAGAACATAGATATCAATGTTGAGGATGAGGATCAAGCTTTGTTTGTATTGAGATCGTTACCAGCTCCCTATGAAAATTTTGTAGATACCATAATGTATGGTAAGGATAAGTTATCGCTAGCAGATGTCAAAGGGGCACTGAAACTAAAAGAGATGAGACAGTTGCAGCCAGACAATCAAGCTGAAGGGGAAGGTCTTATGACTAGGGGAAGATCTAAAAGCAAAGTGAGTTCTTTAAGAAGGAAGAACTTGAGGTCCAAGTCAAGGGTGAAGCACTCAAACTGTTATGAATGCGGTGAGCAGGGTCATTATAGGAGAGATTGTCCGAAACTGAATGGTAAGAAGGGAAATCAAAAGGAAAATGCAGCAAACATTGTTGAAGGTGTGAACGATTCCGACGATAGTGAAAACAGTGGTAAAGAAGATGTATTGTCCGTGAGTTCAGACTTTGGGCAAAACTCTTGGGTACTTGATACTGGCGCTACATATCACATATGTCAGTTCAAGCAGTGGTTTGATACGTACAAGCCAATGCAGGGAACTGTCTATTTAGAGAACAATCATTCGTTGACTGTTGGTGGTATTGGTAACGTCAGAATCAGAATGTTTGACGGGGTTGTTAGAATCTTGACGTGCTGGCATGTTCCTGGGTTAAAAAGAAACCTGATTTCTTTTGGGACTCTAGACTCTCGGGGTTACAAGTACCATGCAGAAAATGGTGTAATCAAAGTGACAAAAGGCTCAATGGTATGCATGAAAGGTAGTTTGCAGAAGGGTCTTTACATTCTCCAGGGGAGTGTTGTTATGGGCGATGCTGCAGTAGCATCATCAGGGAGTAATAGCCAAAGTAGGCAGGATCAAAATAAGTTGTGGCATTGGCGTCTTGGTCACATGAGTGACAGAGGATTAGCTGTTTTGGGAAAGAGAGATTTGTTGAAAGGGTATAAAGCAGAATCATTGGGATTTTGTGAGCACTGTGTGTTTGGTAAAAAAACTAGAGTCAAATTCAGCAAATCGGCTGTAAAAAAGACTAAAGGCAGAGTGGACTACATTCACTCAGATCTTTGGGGTCCAAACAGAATTCCATCCAAGAGCGGAGCCAGATACTACATGAGTTTGATTGATGATTATTCAAGGATGGTGTGGGTTTACTTTCTGAAAACGAAAGATGAGGCATATTCAACATTTGTCAAATGGAAGACGATGATTGAGAAGCAAACAGGAAGAAAAATCAAACGTCTTAGGACATATAATAGGTTAGAATATTACAGTCGTGAGTTCAACGAGTTCTGCGAAGCTGAGGGAATAGTGCGCAATCGCACTTGTCCTAGAACACCACAACAGAATGGAGTCGCAGAAAGAATGAACAGTACGCTTTGTGACAAGGCACGAAGTATGCTCTCACATTCCGGTGTGCGAAAGGATTTTTGGGCTGAAGCTATCAATACAGCGTGTTACTTGGTGAATCGGTCTCCATCAACGGCTATTGATTGTAAAACTCCTTTTGAGATTTGGTCTGGATCGTCGGCTGATTATGAACATTTGAGGGTGTTCGGTTGTCCCGCGTATGCTCATGTGAGAGATGGTAAGCTTGAGCCGAGGGCAAAGAGATGCATATTTCTAGGATATGCTACTGGAGTGAAGGGATATAGGTTATGGTGTACCTCTCCAAAGTCTCCAGGTTTTCTCATCAGTAGGGACGTTACTTTTAATGAGTTTGCTTCGATAGACAGTCATAAGGAAGTAGGAGAAATGGTCGAATCAGGATCGGTTGTGAGTGAACAGGTGAAGCTTGAAGTAGAATCAGTTCCTAGCAGGTCCAATAATTCAAGTGGTTCTGAGGTGGATCCAGAATCAGGAGGTGAAGCGTCAGCATCGGATGATAGTGACGATGATGCGCCTGAACCAGAACAATAACCTTATAGCATAGCATTGGGCAGAGAAAGAAGAGATATTAGACTTCCAAAAAGGTATGCGAATCTAGTTGCATATGCTCTGTCAGTTGCAGAAGAAGTTGAGATGCAGGAACCTAGTAGCTACAGAGAAGCTATAACGAGTTCAGAGGCAGATCGATGGATTAGTGCTATAGGGGAAGAGATTGAATCTCTTAAAAAGAATACTGTGAACGTTGGCTTAACTTTTAACAAAACCGATATTGGTGAATCGCTGAATGATGTTGCAGGATCATTGGTTGGTTTTGTTGATTCTGATTTTGCAGGTGATATGGATAAAAGAAGATCTCTGACAGGATATGTATTTACTCTAGCTGGGAGTGCGATCAGTTGGAAAGCACAGTTGCAAGCTACTGTAGCTTTGTCTACAATAGAGGCAGAGTACATGGCGGTAACAAAAGCAGTTAAAGAGGCAATATGGTTGCAAGGTTTGGTGGCAGATTTGGGCTTGGATAGGACTACTACAAAAGTATTTTGTGACAGTCAAAGCGCCATACACCTTACAGGGAACCAGATGTACCATGAGCGTACAAAGCACATAGATGTCGGGTACCATTTTATTCGTGATATAATATCAAAGGGAATTGTTGATGTGAAGAAAGTGTCTACACACGATAATCCAGCAGATATAATGACCAAGGCAGTATCAGTTCGAAAGTTTAGGGAATGCCTAAACTGGATCGGTGTTCGCAGTATAGAGTGAATGCCTTAAGGACATTTGGTGAGTCAGAAGAAGAGAAGATTCTTTGTTGATAGTGAAGAAAGGATATTCGCCTCAAGGGGAAGATTTTTTGTGAATGAGTCGAATAGTGCCTTGACAGTGTACTGTGTCCGGCAGTTCGAATAGTGCCTTGACAGTGTACTGTGTCCGGCAGGACAGTTTTGTATTGGATATTGTTCAATCACTTCAAAAGAGTTAGTCTTGTGGTAGGAGCCCATTAGGCCCATAGTCTAGTAAGTTTATTAATTCCCTATAAATAGATTACTAGGGCGACACAAAACACAATCTGAAATCTGTAACCTTTTCTATCATAGTGAAACTCTTTTCTCTGGCGGCGCCCGTGGACGTAGACAATTGTCGAACCACGTTAAATCCTGTGTTTCATTTAAATCTTTCATTCGCATATATTCTGTGCTTGAGCCATTTAGTGATAATTGCATAGTATTTTATAAAAAGTTTGCATACCATCGACTTTGGATCATCGAAGATAAATATTTTAGGTTGCAGCATATAGACCGTCTCCTCAATGTCTCTATTAAAAAAATGGTATTTACATCAATTTAATGGAAATCAATATCAAAATGTACAACTAATGTCATGATTATCCAAAGAAATCATTTGGTAAAACTAATAAGACGATTTGTTAAAAGTTAATCCATTCATATTGAGTAAAACCCTTAGCCACAAGTGACACTTTATGCCTCTCCACCTTACCCTTAGAATCCCATTAGGTTTTAAAAAGTAATTTACAACCAATCAGATTACTTTAGGTAATAGAACAGACTCGCATACAGTTTTATTTTGCATTAATTTAAACTCTTTGTTCATTGTGTAAATCCACAACTCAGAATCAATTTTTTGCATGCACACACACTTATGTATCATTTCGGATCATACCATAAAATTCCTCATGTTTTAAAGATACACTATATAGTCTAAAGGTATCATGATCTTCCTTTCGATTGTAGACCTTCACAAAGACATAAGTTCTTCAACTTACCCTTGAACATCTTGAAGAGGTGGAGTCTATATTATGTCTGAATCGTCACCAAACAGAAGAGTATAAAATGTATAAAATCTATATATTGTTCAATAATAGTATTATCTAGCTCCCGATGGTTTTAGTTCGTACATGAAAATGATACAACAAATGTAAAAAAAATTACAATATAGGGTTTGACCACCACCGGTCGGGTTGGACCCATGGATACCTTTGACATGGTCGATTCAGGAAATATCATCTCTATACTTCTCCGATAAATCTCCCAACTTGCTTTCTTTTCCTCTTGTCAGGTTCATATCACCTCAACCAATCTCTTATCGGGTATGACATGATCCTATATAGATACAAGATCTAACATGTCTCTAAATGTGTGATAGAAGCCCAAAATCATTTTCGATTTAAGCACCTTAAAATATTGGATGACTGACTTGGTCGAAAGCTTTGTAACCGTGTATAAATCTTAATCTTTAGGTTTTCTTCCATTCTTCTTCACTTTCACCCGTGCTTTATATTCAACCTCCATTCTTAGTTATGAAGGTTGAATATAAAGCACAGGTGGAAGTGAATCAACTCATGGACAATCTCTTACGTTCAAAATAACTGGTGTGTGATTCAACAAGGTCACAAGGAACCTGGAGAAGGTGAAGACAAATAATTATCTGTTTCAGTCCATCGATAAGACTATTTCGAAGATTGGAAGTTGTAAATATTGCTGAAAAATACTGCGCACGATGACAGACGATTTAAATTATATTGTGTATTCTATTGAGGAGTCAATGAGTTGCAAAGCTCATTGCTTGTTCCTGAACAGAAGCTACAACGCAAGGTCTCTGAAGAACAAATACTGAAAGTCGTGGGTGATCGCAGCTATGGACAAGGCAATGGAATGAGTAATTTTGGTAGAAGGGAAACAATTTCTCGAGAGGAAGGGGGGTAGATGATAGAATATTATCAACAGAGCTCACATTAAGTGCTTCAAGTGTCCCAAGCTATAATACTATCTATACGAGTGCCCCAATATTGAAAAAGTAGCAAACTACGCAGATTTTGATGAAAGAGAAGAATTACTTTTAATGGCTCACTTGAATATCAAAGAGGTTGAAGATAAAGGGATTTGGTTTATCGATTCTGGTTTCTCAAATCATATGATAGGTAACAAAGATAGGTTTCTTGAGCTCAATGAAAAATTTAGACATGAAGTAAAACTAAGGAATAACTCATTAATGAAGGTGATGGGAAAATAAAACGTGAAGTTTGAATTCGAAGGGTTGACAACAATATTAATAGATGTGTTTTTTGTTCCAAAATTGACTAATAATCTGAGTGTTGGGCAACTTCAAGAAAGGAGTTTAACTATTTTTATCAACCAAGGAGCATGAAAAATCTACCATCCTCATAAATGTTTGATTGTAAACTCTACAATGACAATAAACCGCATGTTCACTATATCTGCAATGAGAAAATCTGGTCTAAATGGTTGTCTGAAAGTAGAAGAGGATGAATCATTGGGTTTATGACACAAGCGCTATGGGTATTTAAGAAACACATACATCAAGAATATGCAAGACAAGCAGGTGGTAAAAGAATGACCTCATATGAAATAAGCAACGAAAGTGTGTGAAGTATGCAATATTGGAAAACAGCATCGAGAAATCATGTCAAAGAAAAGTCAGTGGCGAGCAACAAATAAATTAAAACTTGTTTATGCAGACCTAGGTGGGCCGATATCTCATTCTTCTCAGAGTGGAAAGAGGTACATATTCTTGTTAGTAGATGATTATAGTGGCAAAAGCTGGATATATCTTTTGTTAGAAAAAATGAATCTAGTTTTTGTTTTAAGAACTTCAAAAGCCTAGTAAAAAGGAAGCTGACAAATTTATATGCTGTTTGAGAACTGATAGAGGAGGAGAATTTACTTCGAATATATTAAACCAATTTTGCGAAGAAAATAGAATCAGAAGACAACTAACTGTTTTATTATGCTCCTTAGCAAAATGGATTAGCCGAGATAAGAAATCACACAATCATGAACATGGTCACACGTCTACTCTCAGAAAAGAGCATGCCAAATAATGTTTGGGATGAGGCGGCTAAGTGGACGTGTCATATGTTGAAAAAAGTGTCACAATGTTGTAAGTGATATGGTTCCAGAAGAGTAATTGAGTGGAATTAAACCAAGTGTGGGCTATTTCAAAATTCTCGGTTGCATAGGTCATGCGCACATCCCTGAACACCGCAAAATAAAACTAGATAACATGATCCATAAGTGTGTTTTACTCGGAGTAAAGGAGGAGTCAAAGAAATATAAAATTTATGATCCAAATTTAAAGAAAATTTTCATTAGTCGGGATGTACTATTTAAAGAGGAAAACAAGTGGGATTGGAATGTTAATATGGAAAATTATGACGATACTCTTGAATGTAGAGAAGAAGACACTACTAGATATGAGAATGATGAAGAGATCGAAGCTGTGATGCCGTTGGTGAAAATATTGTCATGTTACCTCAGTGTGAAACACATCACAATTGAAGTCGTGGAGCCCCAATATGGAGGCAAAATTATGAAAGTGGAGAAATGATTTAAGATAAAGAGGATGAAGTACAAATGAGATTGGTACTATTTATGTCTCATGCTGATCCGATGCTTTTTAAAGAAGCTGTCAAAGAAACAAAATGGATTGAAGCAATGCAATGTGAAATAGAAGCTATTGAGAAAACAACACGTTGGAACTTGTAACTCTCCCTCCAAATGCAAAGAAAATAAGGGTTAACTGGTTTTTCAAGACTATACTAAATGAATATGGGGAGGTGGATAAATACAAAGAAAGATATACGGTGAAAAGATATGCACAATAATAAGGCATTGACTATGATGAAGTCTTTTCACCGGCTATCCGATGGGATACAATCAGAATTTAATAGGTTGTTGCTGCATACAAAAGTTAGAAAGTTTATCATTTAGATGTAAAAAGTTCCTTCTTATAAGGAGAATTGAAGGAAGTGGTATATGTGGATCAACTAGAGGGTTTTGTAAAAAAGGTGAAGAAGATAAAGTATATCGACTCATGAAAGCTTTGTATGGGTTGTAACAAGCTCCATGAGCTTGGATTTTCGGGTAGAGAGGTATTTCAAGCAAGAAGGATTTGAAATAAGTAGTCATGATCACACATTATTCATTAAGAGGAAAAGTGAAGTATATTATGGTACGTTTCTATGTAGATGATTTAATTTTAACTGCAAATGATGAACAATTAATTGGAGAGTTTAAGTTGTCAATGACAATGACACGAGAATTTGAGATGACTAATCTTGGTTTGATGAGGTTTTTTCTTGGAGCTGAAATTCATCAAAGCCAAGAAAGGATTCACTTAAGAAAGAAAAAGTATGCTCATGAGGTGCTGGAAAGGTTTGACATGTCAAACTTTATTCAGTAAAAGAATCCCATTGTCCAAGATCCTAAACTCTCAAAGGAAAGAGCTGGAAAATAAGTAGATGCTACTCTATATAAGTAGTTGGTGGCTTGTCTAATGTACCTCACAGTTACAAGACCTAACATAATGTATATGATCTGCTTGTTTTCTCGGTTCATGACCAAACCAATTTGAGGGACATATGCAGGCAGCTAAACGAGTTTTGCGATACTTAAAAGGTATATTGAAGTTTGGAATTTTTTTTATAAAAGAGGATCATAAATAAAGGTGAAAACATACACGGACAATGATTATGCTGGTAATCTTGATGATAGAAAAAGAACTTCAGGTTATGTTTTTATGTTCAATGAAGCTGCAATATGTTGGAGCTCAAGAAAACAAACTGCAGTTACTTTGTCTACAACCGAATCAGAGTACATAACTACAACATCTTGTGCTTGCCATTGTGTCTGGCTTAAGGAAATTATGGAACGAATCACATTTGAAAAATCCGAGTGTCTGTAAATATTTTGCAACAACACTTCTTCATGTAAACTCTCGAAGAATCCAGAGATGCATAGGCGCACGAAACATATGATGTAAGGTATCATTATTTACGACATCTTACAAATCAAGAAGTTGTGAAGCTAGTTTATTGTGGAACTGAAGAATAAGTTGCAGATATAATAACAAAGCCAATGAAGCTGGAGTCGTTTTTTAAGTGGTGAAGTTTACTTGGAGTGCAAGCGATAAGACAATATTCCTTATATAATATCCGAATAAATATACAATTTATTTATAATTTAATTATGCATTTATTATTTTATATTTCTTATTTGTATTATGTAACAAATATAAATAAATAAGTAGAGAGAAACGTTTATGTAATAAATAAAAATTAATAGGGAGAGACCAAAAGTAAATTATATTAGATTTTATATAGTAATAACAATATATTCTTTCCTCGTTTTCTATCCTTATCTATTGAATTGGTTTTGGTAATTTGTTAGGAATTTTATCTCTTACAAATTTGACCCTCTTTATGGGTACAATGTTTCTCATTTACAAAAAAACTAAATCATTCTCATCTTTTAAAAAAAGGTTTTTTCATTTTGTTAGAGAAAACATTTCAGATAAATCAAATCCTTAGAAGGAAAATAATTCCAATATCATATTTTATTACGATTCTTCATCCATAGTTAGAGAGAGCCAAATCCTTCTCCTCTCTAACACCATCAGACGACATTTTCCAAAACGGTTTGCTCTGATCCGTCCATCCGTATTCGTCGTTTGACACCAATTCGTAGGAACGTCTCATTTAAAAAAAACCTAAATCATTTTATCCAAAACTTGGTCATTTATCTCACATCGCTTAGAATTTAAGTAATGTACAATATATAAGTGAATAAAATATCTCATCTAATGTAAACCCTTTTAGAAATGGACCAAGAACAAAGCCGTGAGGGACTAATCACCCACAACAGACAGTATTACATCAGTTGGTGAGATATTCTAACATAACCTAATATCTAATGATGCAATTTTTTTTTGTAAGTTTTCAAATTTCTTAACTTGGTTCAAGTGTGCTTGAACATGTGAAATTATTTTTATTTCTCAATTTACAACTTCCAAAAATATAAAAATATACAAAACTTACTAAAATTCCTGACTCAATCAATCTAATATCGCTTTGATTGTATTTACTTTAATTTTTTTAGCTCAAAACCCAAAACTTAACCCAATCATCTAGTTACTATTAGACTATTTATATATGTATTTGTTTTATAATTTATATTGAATTTAGCACGATATAACTTTTCTACTTATTCATTTTTACTACTTATAAATAGAAATACTCTCATTAATATATTAACAAATATTTATTAAAAGTTAGTTTCTTGGGTATAAAATGTATAAAATTAATGGAAAAAATATTGTTTACATAATACACCAAAATATTCCTCATATTAAAAAAGTATAAAAATATACACAAAATTTGGGTATACCTCTGTAGATGAAAGACACAAAAGTGAAGAATCTAACTTAATGAAAAGAGCCCAAAGTAGACTATCGATGATTAGTAATAAAAACAAAAACCATAACAAAAAGGATAAAATGTATGGTGCGGCTAGTAATAAAGATATTACGTTTTTGGTTGATGATCTAGATTTTAACCTCATCTTTGTTCGAATGAGCAAGAAGTAGTAGACCAATAAAGTTATCAATTTATTAGAAATGTGAGTGATGGGATATGCTACCATAGCAAATATGAGTGGCCTAATTTCAGGTGACATTAAGGATAATGTTGATAACTATACTACTAATGTGCATTCTAGCATAATGAATGATAGTTGGACGATATGAGTCAACTAAAGAGTTTGGGAAAATCGAGGGGCCATACTAGAAGGAAGTGAAATTTTTGTTGTCGATTTCAAATTGTAAAGTTTTATGACAACCGATCTTTGGTTGTGTATTTTCCTCCACTCCAAACTACAGGAACACTGATAGGGAGGTTCTATAGGTGCTTATGTGTAACTTTCTCGACATAAATCAGTCACACTATATTGAAGTGGACTTGTACTTTAAACTTTACCATATATGTTTGAAGTCGACCGCCTGATTCCAGACCCTAAGGTTTATAATCCCAAAATATCCCCTAAGTGATGTCAAAGTAACTTTACACCTGAGGTTTTCATCTCAAGGCCAAACCAGAGAAATCGATTAAGTAGTGGGGTAAAGTTTTGAGGACCTTGACATGAATGATGAACATTAAACACAACAAACTTGGTGAGAAAAGAGAATGACTTTAGCCAACTGTACCTTCCCAGCATAAAAGATATGTTTAAAGGTCAATAATTGATGCGAGAGATTATAGGATAACCTAGAAATAATGAGAGGAACACCAAGGTAGAGAACATAAGGTGTACCGGTATCATATCCAATTATGGATGTAATAATCTGATAAAGAGTGTTAGTAATGCCACAAATGAATATTTGACAATTCTGATGATTAAAATGAAGACATGAAAGAAAGGATGATTCTTCAATTGCGTCTTTAATAAGGTTTATGAAATCGACATCAATAATTTCACCCACAAAGCAGAGGTTTATGATCTTAAGTTTGTGAAAAGTTCTAGTAAAAGTTGAGGGATGAGTCATAAATTTTATATTCGAGAATAATCGAAAGGACTTGTATCACAAGAACAAAGTGTAAGAGAGCAAGTGAGTCTCCTTGAAGGAGGTCCATTTTTCCTTTGAATGAACCAAATATGTTAGCATTGTTATTGACTTAGTAGGAAATTGTTGATAATGATGAAGTCCACATAGTAGAGAATTTTAAGGAGGAGGCACCAACGGACGTTGTCGAAGGAGTTTATGAGATCATTTTCAAGCGCCACCCGATGATCTTTCGTATTGCTGTTACAATTCATGGATAAATTATTAGGGAATGAGGAATTTTTTTGAGATACTATGACCATAAATATAGGTGGTTTAATAGGAATCAGTCGGGAAAGAGAGAGCGCCTTTATCGTATTAGCTTAGATCTTCGAGATAACCTTGTGAACTTTGTAATAATCAATTGATATAAAGTCCAAGATGAGGAAGATTTGTCCGGTTTTAGAATCAAAGTGATAAAGGTTTTATTCAATCTTGGGCCCATGATGTTATGAAGGAAGAAATAATGAACCAGTTTGTAGATATCTTACCCGTGATTGACCACGAAGATTTAAAAAACTTATAAATCTACCAGGACCTGTATGTATTACTATAAATACTAATTTTTTTTTTATTCATTAATGGGGAAATTTACCAAATCATGTGGGATTTATCAAAAGGGTTTATTATTAATATGATTAGACTGTTGATACGATTACGCTCGCTGTAGCTCGAAATGCATTTTTTTTCCGAAGAGGTTAGTGAAATGCTTAACAAAGATGTTAGCAACACTTTGGGTAGATGAGCAAGAGATTTCCTAAGGATCATCGATAAAAATGATCTTGTTACGAAAGTACATAATTTAATATAGTTATGGAAGAATTTGGAATTACACTCTCCTAACTTAAGTCAGGTCTCCTATAGTTTTGGTTTACGGAATGATTCCTTCGTATGGTTTATTTTTTTAGTAGAATTATTGATTTTAGCTTCAATAATAAAAAAAGATTAAAATAATCACTGATCAAATCATACTGTACTTGAGAAATTTATTTTGGCCCGGAAAACTATCTTTCACTAATGTTACTAAATGTCTTCTTGCTAAACAAGAAAAGATAGATTCGAACCGGCTGAGCTTAAAGTGTAGATATGTTGGGAAATTTATGGACAAACATATTAAAACTACATATATTCAGTCATTTTATTAAGGTTTTTTAATAATAAAAGTAATCAAGTTAATAGTATTATATAATTAATTGTATTGGACCTATATGAGAAAAATATACTATGGACCTAAGCTTGGTAACCATGCTGAATTTGGATACTATGAAGGACATAACCCAAATCTCAACACTTAAGCTTGAACAAGTAACAAGGAGTAAATTGGTTTTTATCAATTTACTGGGTTGTGGTCTCTGATCACAAGACAATAGAAGTTAATGAGCTTTTACAACTATGGCCTTCAAGTTGTAATCACCTATATAATCCATACTTAGGGTTTTTGTATTCCTTCAACATAAACTAAAACAGAACCTAAAAAAATCATATTCACCATCTTGTTGGTTGGAAGATCTTTAAACTTTTAACATTTTTGTAAGAACAAGTCTGGAAGCATAATCAGAAGAGGACTAGATTACCGAAATCGGATAATGTAGACCAACAATAAGCAAAGTAGTAAGTGTTATTTTTTCATTTATTCAATAGTTAAATCAATAAGAGGGTTATATATATAAATTTATGCGTTTTGGTGAACGACTTATCAATTGGTATAAGAGCCAAGAAAATCTCTTTAACAATTCGTAGAATAATCGATTGGAGACCTATTGAATCATTTATGTTTTCTTATTGTAAAAATCATGCCAATTGAGATTAAATGTTTAATTGATCTACTTAGGTCATGGATTTATGAATTATATGAAAAACATGATATGATGATTTATTCTTGTTAAAAAACATGATTATATTGTTTTTGTTTTAATCATTTGAATAAATTATTGTATGTGATAGTTTGAGATGTTTTCTCACTGAGTTTAGGATTTATTTGATAGATGGATTTTTCTCCCAAAATTAATATTAAGCCAACCTTTATTTGACATATTAACTCAAAATATTGGGGCATTATCTCATCGATGACTTAACCCATGATGTTAACGTTGATTGAAAGTTGTCCAACGATGTTAACCATGGACACCGAATTGCGGACGCTAAGGATGAACACCGCAAACTGCAAGGATTCGTGAACCCATTATTGTTGCGATGACAATAGTGGAGAGCTGCTTGCTGAGCGTGCACCCAACGACAGTAGTTATTGCTTATGGCGAGGCGTAGCTGAGTGACCGCATCAACTGATGGTTGGGTGGTTCACCCCCAATGACAACAACAACATAATTTTTTTTAAAATCAGAATTTTTGTTTCAAAATTAATTGTTAATTAATTTAAATTATCATCTCCGATTTATTTAATTAAATTATGTGTTTGGGCATGTCAATTTCTTGTATGTTTAACTTTAAAATAAATTATTATATGCTTGAATGTTAATATCTATATGCGTGACTAAGGTTTCAAAAACTGGTAGGTAAATCTTGGACTTATTTTAATTGGTCATTCGAAAGGTTAAATTAATCTAATTGAGGATTCTAAGCTTCAAACGAATTCATGACTAATTTAAATTGATATTATTGATTTTCCGGACAAGGTTAACGTTTTGGTTTAAATTAATCATGAACTGGAGATAATTACTGAAAATGATTATTGTAATTGATTTAATTTTAAATAAGTGAAATCGGCCCTCCAAAAGATTTCACCGATACTTAGGAACATTAAAATCATCATTGCAATTTTTAATTTTAGGTAGGTGAAACCAGACATTTGGAAGGTTTCACTGGTACTTCAGATAATTAAGTTAGGATTATTTTAATGTAAGTAAAATAATCCCTCCTTAGGGTTTCCTTGGTACTTAAAAAAATAAAATAATGACCATGAAAATTTTCTCAAACTCATAGAATGCATGCTAGTATGATTTCCCCTCCGATATATATAATCGGAGTATTTTATGTTTTACATGCATATACCTTGTTCGTGCATGTTGTTAAATATTACTTCTTCCATTCCATAATACGTGTGTCGTTTAAGGGTTTTTCATCAATATTAAGAAAAGTAATAATGACTTTGAACAAATAAAATAAAGTAAATTTGATTGGTAGGTTTAGTAACTTGTGCAGAAGGTTAAGTATTTTATTGGTTGAAAGTGGATATATGTAATCTATGCTGCATTAGAAAATGAGAATGACATTTATTATGAAACAAAAAAATTTCTTCTGTATAGACACATATTATGAAACAAATGGAATATGTGAAGAATCTAATATGTGGTGTGTTGGTTGTTTCTTTTATTTTCTAATGAATATCGGTTACAATCTATTAGGGAATCAATCACCCATACTAGATTTTGTGGATTTTGTTTTATATAAAGAGGATACGATGTGCATGATTATGACTATACTATGACCCACCCTATTCCCTCTGTCATAATTCCGGAAAGCCTTTGCTAAGAACGAGCTCTCTACTAAAAGGTAAAATGCCAAAGAGAAACTCCGTGAGCATGTTCTTAGAATATGTGCGAGTAGCCTGAACTTAAGGCAATTTGGGTAGACATTCCTAAAGAAGGTATAGTAGGCACATATCAACCAGATAAGTTTAAATATTTCTAGTCCACCTATAACCGTATGTTGAAGAATTAAAATATCAGTGAGTTGATTTTGCACGTTACACGGGAATATGAGAGGTTTAAAGTGGTAATTCCTAAGGAAATGTGATAGTATATTCAAATAGGACAGGGCCACAGTGGAAAGATGGTGGCAAAAGACCAGGTCAAGGCCTGACAAATAAAAAAGAACCCTGACGAATTAACCATTGGCCGTTGATTTGTTTTGTAAACAAAAATGAAATTTGAAGAAGGATTACGAAAAATTCCCGTCATACATGTTAAGAAAAGATAGTCTTATAACTTTGGTTGTTTTGGAAATTAATATATTCTCCGTAAAAAAATAATACTTGATGGGTTCATTCGGCTGCAAAAACTCATGTATGTATTTCTTTACAGTATGCTAAGTGAGGATGAATGATCTATCTTCACGACGAATGAGAGCTCATGCCATGTTTTGTCGATTTAAGATTTATATTTAGAAATTTCTACCCAACAAGTTTTATTTTTAGAGAATGTAATGTTTGTTCCCAATGTTCGGCGGAAATTAGTTTCCTTTCATGTTCTACACTTATATGGATATTCTTGTCTTATTGGAAACAACAATTTTACTCTATCTTTAAATAATGTGATTGTTGGGCATGAAAGTTTGATAAAGGAAGATAATTTATATTTTTTTAAATATTATTAGTAATCACAATATTGTCATGAATGCACAACTTATACCAAATAAAATTATTAAGTTTGAAATATCCTCTAAACTGTAGCACAAACGGTAACGTTATATATCTAAAGTTTTAATGGATAAGCTTGTAGTTGAAGGTTTATTGGGTCCACTAGATTATATTAATTCTGGTACATGCATTGAGTTTATCAAAAGGAAACAAACCAAAAACAAAAGGGTAGGGGTATATAGAGCGACTAAATCCTTAGTTTTGATACATATGTGGTTTGTTTCCACAAGAATCGTAGAACATGAAGTGATATTTATATAATTAATCGATGACTTCTCTCATATCGAATACCTCTATCTTATTCATGAAAATTTTGAGGCCCTGAATAACTTTAAAAAATTTAAGACCGAAGTTGAAGCATTAAGAGCGATAAATCTGACCGTCGGGCTGAATACTATGGTAGATATGATGGATCGGGTGAGCACCATAAATGAACCTTTACACAATACGTAAAGAAGTTTGGTATAGTTCCTCAATGTACAATGCTGGGTTCAACCCACATGAATGGTGTAAATGGAAGACAAAACCGTACACTAAAAGATATGGTTATAAGTATGGGAAGTCACTCATCTGTACCACTATCTATCTAGGGGGAAACTATCAAATGTGCCGCTTATGTACTCAAAAGAGTGCCCACCAAGGCTACTGTTAGGACCGCATATGAGCTTAGGAATGGACGCAAGCCCAATTTAAAACATCTGCATATATAGGGATTTCCAACTGATGCAAGGGCTTACAAACCTCAAGAAAAGAAATTGGACAAAAAAAATCAGCTGATTCTTCAAAGGTTATTCCAAATACTCTAGGGGGTTTAAGTTTTATATTTCTCTCACTAGTACTATACATGATACGGGAACAACAAAGTTTCTCGATTAAGTTGAGTTTGAGGGGAAGAATAAGGGAACAAATTTTGATTTTGAGGAAGAATATGCAGAGATAGTCATGTATCAAAAGATTAGCCTATAATGCCAGTTATTTAGGTATAATTAGAACAATATAATACTCATAATAACACTAGTGTTCCAGTTGATGGTTTTACACATGAGACAAATATCGTCTAGTTATTAAAAGAAGAACCTCAAGTTAATCTTCCATAAGAAAATCAGGATGATGTCGTATACTCAGAGCTAACTCTACCTTCTTAAGAAGTGCAACCAAAGAAAATAGTTCCGTTATAAAGGTCAACAAGAGAAAAATAATAATGATATAGGTCCAAAAATCTCTGATTATCGGAAGTAGATCACCGATATGAAGGAAGATTATAAATTGATGCAGGATAATACGGTATTAAAACTGTCCTTTTAACTGAAGAGAAAAAATAAAATTGGTTATAAGTGGGTTTACAAAACCAAACACAATTCTCTAGGTAATGTGGAAAGGCATAAAGCGAGCCTTGTAGTGAAAGGTTATATTTAGCATGAAGAGATCGATTTGAAATAAACCTTCTCTCCCGGATCGATGAAGTATTTATTTAGAACAATCATAACATTACTTGCACACTTTGATCGTGAGCTTCATCACAACGATGTTAAAAACGCGTTTTCAATGGTAATATTGAGAAAATGAATCTATATGGTGCAACCATAATACTCTGTAGTAGGTAACTCACATGATATGGTTCACATGTTTAATAAATCCATTTATAGGCTCAAAGATGTTTCTCGCCAGTGGTACCACAAATTCCTCGAAATGCTAGTCTATTTTGGCTTTGAAGTCAACTCATTTAAGGATTGTATGTATCACAAGTTTAATAAAATTAATTTTATATATATTATATTATACGTCGATGGCATATAACTTGTCTCAAATAATAAGGATTTATTATACATTACAAATATATTTCTAATAGACAAGTTTAATATGAAGGATCTTGGTGATTCTAGTTTTGTATTAGTAATCCAAATACATCGGTTGCGCTCCCTTTGTATTATTGGATCATCACAAAATGTATATATTGAAAGTGTGTTAAAATGTTATGGATTGGAAACTGCAAACCCTTAAGTACCCCCATACCAAAGGGTGGCAGACTTAGTCTGGGTCAATGTTCAAAGACAAAACTTCCGATTAGAGAAAAAAATGACCCCTTATGCTTAAGAAGTTTAAAGTTTAATGTATGCTCAAGTTTTTACTAGGCCGAATATTTTATTTAATGGAAATATGTTGGGGAGATATGTAAGTAACCTAGGCACAGATCACTACACATACTTGAAAAGGATAGTATGATATCTGTAAGGAACAAATAAGCACATGTTGACATATAGAAAATCGAAAAGGCTGGAGCTCAATGGGTATTTCAAATCATTTATCGGTGGATGCATAGGTACACTAAAAATAAATATGGCAAACATATTCTTATTGGCTAGAGGTGCAATATCTTGGAAAAGTGTAAAACAAACACTTATTGCATCGTCTACCATGAAAACATAATTTGCTGCGTGATTTGAGGCATCAAACTATGCTTGTGAATACTAAATTTAGCCACTTGGGTGCATATTATAAAAGGGATAAAATGTCACATGAGGTTTTATTACGACAAAAATTCAACAGCATAGTACTCTACAAGCAACACAAGCTCGTCCAAATCCAAACATATAAACATAAAGTTCACATCTGTTAAAGAGAGATTTCAAATGGATTAGATAAATATAGAGCACATTGACACAAACTCCATGATAGAAGATCCTCTAATAAAGGTGGTTTGGCTTAAAATTTTCTAAAGATACACTATTAGTATGTGTGTAATTGATTTAGAGGATTATTAGTTTCAGTCACAGTGTTTGTAACAAATTCTGATGATATTTTGCAGTATTGTGCATATAAAGGTTTATTGTAATATACATGCTTGGTTATATTTATATGTTCTTGATTGGATCTTCATATGTAGGAATCATTTAAGAGTATATATGTATGGTGACAAGTAATATCACTCTTAGTCTACACTCCTTAAGTGGCCTAAGTAATTGATTGATAACAACAACATGATTATTGTTGCATCGTATTGTTCACATTAGGAGAAAAATGTATTTAGTCTGCTACTATTATCGATCATGTACGGGGTTTTACCGTTCGCCTATTGATAATTAATTCTTGATCCCATTAAAGCTGAATATACTATTGAGTAGCATGCGGCGGCCCAAGTTGAAGATTGTTGGAATATTTATGAACTGAAATGCTAAATATATATTTGGTCATTTTCTTAAGGTAGTAGAAAAATAAAATAATCTAGTTGATTATATTATATAATTAATTGTATTGGACTTATAGGTGAAAAAGATGTTATGGACCTAAATGTAGTAAACAGTTTGAATTTGGGCACTGTTGAGAAGATGGTCCAAATCTCAACACTTAAGCCTGAACTAATAATACACAAAGTAAATTGGCTTTTATCAATCTACTAGGTTGTGGTCCCCGATCACAAGATTGTAAAGTTTAATGACCTTTTACAATTATGAGCTTCAATTTGTAATTACTAATATAATTTAGGATTATGGATTTTGTATTCCATCAATAAAAAATAAAACTAAACCTAAACACACCATGTCCGTCGTCTTGTTGGTTGGAAGCTCTTCAACCATTTTACAAGTTTTTCAAGAATAAGTCTTAAAGCTTAATCAGAAGAGATTTAGATTACCGAAGTCACATAATGGATAAAAATAATAAGTCAATCAGTAAGTGTTTCAAAAATTTGGAACAAACATTACATTCTTTAAAAATTAAAACATGTACCATAAAAAGTTTTAAATGTAAATCGCAAATCGCCAAAACATGATATGAGCTTCCGTATGTCGTGAAGATGAATATTTCATCCTAGCTTAGCATACTGATCATTAACGTACCCTGAAAAATATACATACATGAGTTGCTACACCTGAATCAGCCCACAATCTATTATGTTCTACTAAAATAATATTACTTTCCGAAACAACCAAACTTGTGAGTGTACCTTTGCTTAACATGTAAGCTCGAAATTTCTCCCAATCCTTCTTGAGATGTGTTTCCTTGCAGAAAAGAAACAACTAACAATCGCCTCATGATTTTTCTTCTCTCCATGGCCTTGATCCGATTGTTTGCCATCAGCCTTCCGCGTAGGCCCCATCTCCTTTAAATATGTTATCACATTCTTCTTAGGCATTACAACTTAAAGTCTCTCCTCCTCTTGTGTAACATGAGAAATTAACTAATTGATATTCTACTTTTCTCGAATATAATTATAGATCGACTCAAAATAATTAAACATGTTGGTAATGACTATAATGTGAGTCATACTATATATTTCTCAGAAAGGCCTATCATGCTTACCTTCAACCTTTGGCCAATCACACACATTTCAAAAATGTGCTCATGTATTTTCTGTTTTCCATTATATAAGGCGTTGTACCTCTACCTTCCTGTTCTTAGCAAATACTTTCTCTACCTATGCGAGAAAATTAATGGCTAAATTACCAACTTTTGGGACAACCCCACAAAGTGCTATTGTGGTTCGTTATAACATGAGATCCATGCATAACTTATTTGACTTTTATCTTTTTTCATACTCCTTAGTTTCCTCCGTTGTACTTTCTAGACTAAGGATAAAGGCTTTGGGGTGGATCATAGCATAGTGGTAATCATGCACATATAACTACATTCATGTATACTCTTTTTATAAAACAAAATCCACACAATCTAGCATGAGTGGTCGATTCCCCACTAGATTGTAACTCATGTGCACTCGAAAATAAAAGAAACAAACAACACACAACACCTTTAGAGTCATGGTATACTACTCAACGACATTCATGAATATTGTATATACATATAAAACATAAAATACTTTTATAATATATACCAGAAGGAAAATCATACTAGCATGCATCTTATAAGTTTGAAAAAAATACCATGATCATTATTTTAATTTCTTATGTACCAGTTATACCCTCCGGAGGGCTCATTTCACTTACTTAAATTAAAATAACCCTAATTTAATTTTCGTAAGTATCGATGAAACCTTCCAGAGTGTATATTTCACCTACTTAAAATATTTGTTTTGCAAAGATGAGTATATTTTTCTAAATACAGGTGAAACCTTCCAGATGGTCGATTTCACATACTTATAACTAAATCCACCATAATGACCAATTTCAGTAATTAACTCAATTTCATGTTTTGTTTAAACCCAGAAACCTTTCGGGGTGTCGATCAAATCTGAAATTAAATTAATCCTGAAATCTTTTAAAGCCTATGGTCCTCAAAGAAATTAATTTAACCCTCTGAAGGAATAATCAAATTAATTCTAAATTTCATCTATCGATCTTCGAATCCTTAGTCATACATATCCATTTAACATTCAAGATAGAACAATTCATTTCACAATCATACATACAAAAATCAACATATCCAAATACATAATTTTGTGAGACAAATCATAAAATAAAAATTAATTTAATTAACAATTAACTTTAATAATATGCTATTTATTTTCTAAAATTTCATCTCCTACTATCACGCAACGAACAACTCATTCAAAATAATAATATAAAAGAAAATAATATGAAAGAAGTTACTGTCACTAGAGTGAGGAGAACTGTTTTTTATAAGTTTTTATTAAAAAACTTATAAAACTCTATTAGATTGAGCCTCACAATCCGATTAATCTAATTGTTTACTTAAAAAATCTTGAAAATACATCAACATATATTATTGTTATATAGATATTAATAAATTACAGCAATTTAATAAAGCTCAAACGACTTATATGTCTTCTTTTGCCATGTGTAAAATAGTTTAGGCGCATTCCGACTGAAATCATGTAGCCAGATACCATCCTCTCTTGCAGTCCAAAAGCATGTGTAATTCCAATGGTCAACAATACAACCATTGACGATATCCATATTTCTACTGTGAAACACCTTATCATTTACAAATAAGTTGTCTTTTAGAAAATAACACCAGAATAATGTTGATTCCCACAAATTCTCTTTAAAAGACCAATCACGTCGATCTCCAGGTCTCATATTGTGTCCACCTAAATCATCATCTTTTGATTTACAGTGAATATATAAATTTTTGTTGGTCAACCCATTGGTTATTACAACCGTGTATGGATCAAAAAACAAGTTATCAACTCCTTTTGGACTTGGAATTTCTGTAATAAAAATACAAAAAACAAAAAATGATTATAGATTTAAATATCATCCACGGATTGGATGGTTACTTAATCTTACAATAGACATAAGAAATCAAAAAATAAAAAATAAATACATATTCTAACCTTTAAGTTTGGCAATTGAGTTGGAATGTGATGCAGGATTTAAAAGCATGAGACAAAAGACGAAGAAGAAAGTGTATGTTTTCATTGAAAGATGCAGTTTTGTCTATGAAAACATCTTTGGTTAACTGCCTTTATATATAACGTTTAAATTATGGTAAGGTGGGAGTTATAATTAGAAGGATCTTATCCCATTAAGAGTTCTTAATTTTATACTAAGTAAAGACTTATTCATATTTTTCTAAACATGGTAATCCATTTGAAGAATTTTTTTTTTTTAGAAAATTGTCATCCGCTGTAATAAAGTGTACTAAATTAATCATATATATTTGTTATGTTGCCATATTTTGTATATTTTGTGGTATATTTGACTGTACATATCTTTTAGTGTATCGTAATTTTTGAATATATAGGTAAAAATAATAATTTTTTTTTTGTTAATATTTTTTTATTTCACCTTTTGTATTTTTTAAAATATTTTATAAAAGAATTATTTTAAATTATGTATTTATGTATATTTTTGTAAAAATATTGAATTTAATTTTCATTATGTATTTATTTTTTAAGTATTTTTTTTCTTAACAAATTTAATTTATTTTTTCTGTATTTTTAAAAAGTATCTGTTAAATGATGGATTTGATTTTAATTCACTATTTTTTTGTTATTGATTTTTTTCATATGAATTATCAGGTTCGCAAGATGTATTTAGATTGCTTTTTTATATATATATATATAGAAGAGTTCTCAATACCAAAATTAGTTGAATAAATGTTTCATATCATAAATTAAAACATGTAATACTGATTTGGTTTTTATGTGTCGAGGAATCTAAAACATGAGATACCCACGGAATAAAGAGTTTTGAAATAAGATCGAAAATATATTTTTATTGTATTTAAATAAAATAAAATACATATGATTTCATATGAAGAAGTCCAAAATACCATGGAATTTTTTTATAAAAAAACTGAAAAACAAAAAGAATGAAAAATACGTTTTTTTTATCTATATTAGTTAACATTTGTAGACACAAAGACTCAACCATAATTTTTTTACATTTGTGATTTCAATTTAGCTTATAAGTTATAAGTTATTGAATTAATAATTTAATATTTAAACAAAATAATATCATAATTATTATGAATTATTAAATAACGACACTTTGAATAATAGTAATTTATTATTAGTTAAATCATGATTGTTACTTTAAATAATGTTAGTATATCAATTATTACATAAAAATATTTTAAATAATAATAATTTATTATTGGCTTAGGTAACGATACATTATTTTAAGTAATATTAATATAAAAACTTATTAAATAATAATAATAATAATAATAATAATAATAATTATTGTTTAACAAAATACAACCTACCAGTTGTATGTTAGCGTACGACCCTGAGCCGTAGTGCACTTGGTTATGATGGTTAAGTATTCTGTTAGTGTGCGAACCTCACATTGGGATGACATTGGCAAAACTTGTCCAAGTAATATTCTCGGAATATATTTACTCACATCGTGGACACGCTCCTAGATACTTCTTGTTTAATCTAAATAAATGATGCTAAAGTTTCAAAACTTCACGTGGGGTTTCATTTGTGTCTTATTTGGGGTATATCACATCAAACATATTTTTTCTTTCAGCGAGAAAGGGTGAAAAGACTCCTTTCAGATATAAATAAGTTACACTCCCAAATAGATAATTTATAAATACGAGACACTGCAATAAGGTTGCAATGGTGAAATATATATCAGCCACTTATATCTAGTTACCAAAATCAACAAATTAAGAGAAACAATCAATCATAATTAGTTTAATATCGAACCTTTTGTGTATACGGTAAAGTCGGCCTTACAAAGGCAAGTCTTTACAAATTTTCCTCATTAGTTGTTGCGCACATGCGAACATAATTTTTGAGTTCTAAAATAAGAGTGAGATATAACCATAAAATCATAGTGACTATCCATCTAGAAATTTTTGAGGTTACAGATATACGGATGGATGGTCATTATACAATACCTTTTATTTTGACAAGTTTGATTATTTCATATTTTTTGGTATTTTGGTGTGTGCTAGGGGTTGTTACTTTAGACAAGTTCACTATTTTGGTTTGATTGGCTATTTTTTTTATGTACTTTGACTGTTGTGGGGCTTAAAGACATGATCGTGTTATAAGTATGTTCGCTGGCATTCTCAAAATAAGAATTCTCTCGTATAGTTGAACTAGATTTAACATAGTTTTTTTTCATGTTTTTTCGTCTTGACCGATTCTTTCTATGAACTAATGTGAGTAAATTTCATATTAAATATTTCAAAACCCTTCGTTATGATATAAAGTCCACACGCCGATCACATCTTCGTCTCATTAGAATTTCATAACAAAGTTTAAAGTTTTTCACCTCTTGTCAATCATATATCAACTCATATCCTAATTTCCTCTAACAATTGGTGTTATTTAGCATGCACTCAACAAACCATGCATCATTTTTAGCAACACATACATAATTTATTTTGTTTACACATATCTTTATAGCCAATTCGTAATATTTTAACACAATAGATATGAATGCCTCAGTAACACCATTCTTAATTTCTTCGAATATCATAATGTTAAAGAAGATTTTATATATTACCTTGCACTCCTCGAACGATTAATTTTTCTTCGTGTGTTGAATGACGAACAAAGTGTCTGATTTTTTCCATAATTATATAATGTTTAATTGAGTTATTCCAATAAATCATTTCATCAATGAATATAAGTAAATAAATAATTTTTTGGTCATGTTATATTAATTATTCTAACTTAGATATATAAGGATGAATTAACTTATCCAATATTTTTCGTGTTTTCTTAATGCCTCACAATGTAAGTGTGTGCATTTAGGATTTTTTTGCCGTATAATTTGAGCTAATATGTTCGAGCTTACTCTAAGGCTTTCATATAGTCTATAAATACTCTGAAAGGACTAAAAAATGAAGTTACTTCTCGTTCTGGAGGCAAAAACCCTGAAAAATTGTAGAAAGGTTTTTTTTAGTGTTAAGCATGTTATTATTCTTCTAATATATAATACTATAAGAATCCTTCACTTTAGAGATGATCCATGAACGCTATTATTCTTGCGTATACAGAAGATCATAATCCCCATTAGGCTCATAAAATCCATTAACTAAAGTATTGGATAAAGACTTCTTATTCACAGTGTACATTAGCCTAACTAGTATCCAGAAAACAAATATATATGATATTATCCAATTATTTATCCGGTAGCCCAACCAGGTTTAACTAAATATTGATTATATTCAATAATTTGACCAATATTTACAATAGTTAGGATATTCTACATTTACAAAGATGAGAAATTCCAGTTTATGATATTTCCAAAGTCTTTCACTTCGATAATTGCTTACACTAAATGCACCCACTAAATGCGATTTAAAAGATATATTTTTATTAATACAGAATCTTTTACCATTTTAGAAAATAATCAATGAAGGATTAAAATGTTTCTTCTATTCAAAACTTAATAGTTTTTATGGTATATAGTATGAGAATCACATGATCATGTAATCACAACATATCTATTCCCAACTGGTCAAGCTTAACTAATTTCAAATTGTCAATTTATAAAATATATAAAATATATAAGACAAAAACTAAATATTGTATTGTTTGACTGAAGCATATATAACTGAAACTATCGATATTATAATAAAAGACTAAACTAAATATCTTTTAGACAATATATAAAAAGAATGAAATAAATATATATTTTTCCTACCTTTTTAAAATTTAGATCATGGACTAAGTTTAATAGCTTTACTTTAATAACCCTAATGGTATATATCTAAATAATGTTTTTTGTTATTGGATGTTTATGGAATTATTATTGTTTATTAATATGATATGAAAAAATAGATTATACAAATACATCTAATATTTATTGGACCTATAAAGTCATATCACATATACGATCCCGTTATTTCTTGAATTTCTTTATGTAAATATATAATGATTTAATAATTTTAAATACCGAAGGACCCCTGTTGTACTACATAATTAATTAAATGTTCACTTAGTGCAACTTGAGAAGGACATCGAGTTTATTTAGCGAGACAGATTTGTTACACCCTTACTAAATGATACATAAAATACCAAAAAATAGAGTGATAATGGTTGGATAGTATGTGATACATAACTATCGATATGATAGAATAAAATGACTATGCCCACGCATGCGCCCTAAAATTTGTGCATACCCATGGTGTACTGAAGTGCATCAATGATGTGGTTGAGTACATGAATGGGGCTAATATATGAACTTGGCATAAAGGTTTAGGAAATCTCTTGGCCGATGCACACCTAAAATCAACAATACTATACTTTCTAAGAAAAAGAACAGAGCGCGTATTTTTAGGGAGTTGGTTCAAGATCAAGTTTGACAGGACAAAAAGGTGCTAAAAAGATGAACGTAGGTGGTAAACGAAAGTTATGTTGGAATCCACCTGGCACATGTCGAAAGATTAGATTACCAAAATCTATGAAATCTTATGTATATTTTTAAATTTTAAATAAATATTGAGACATTGACTAAAAGAACTTACCTTATTTTTTCTCAAGAGATTACTTTCTATAAAATAACAAGTCAAGTTTCCATTAACGAATATTTGTTCAGATAACTCCATAGTATATCATAAAAGATCTTGATGATTTAAATTCCTAACATATAATATATCTCACCCATATATCTTAATAAATCTTGTTGGCATGTTGTATGTTCTTGTTGTTTATAGTAAGACATATGTCATTGCGTATAATACTACATATGAATTCACTCATAATGAACTTGCGATATCCATAAATTTTAACTAAGTTTGTCTTAAAACTAAATGAGATATTACGACATCACAGATGAAACACTCTAAATATCGAAAATTATTTATACATATGATTGTTAAAAAATTTTAATTTTTCATTACACCGATTAACGTTTACAATTTATCATACACAACATATATAATTTTGAAATCGCACCTATATCAACTTTTCTCAATGTTGACCATTTAAAAATAATAGTCTTAATTTTTATTTAATGAGACTTAATGTTGAAGTTGTATATGTAGTATGTTTATACAAAAAGATTATTTCGATTTAGTGGAATAAAAATTCACTTAAAATTTAATATTTTAAAATATTTTTATAAATCATGTTTGATATAAGACTATATATATATTTTCATATTATCCTATAAGTCAAAATTTATTTTAAATATGGATTTGCAGCTATCTATTCATTATGTTAAGGTAACATGTTAGTTTTTAAAACTAATAAAACTTAAATAAATTTTCAATCTTGCTACAATAATCCATGTTTAAGAGTTGAAATTATATTTCATATAATAAAAACTCAGAAATAATTTTTTACTTACATCACAAAAATCAGAATATTCTTGTAAAATCATTAAAGAAATACTTTATATAACTTGAATATACAATATTTTATCTCTTTTGGTTTGTGGAGCTTTGTAAGGGACGATAATAATTTTAAGTTTATACAACTTATTGATGATGTTGAGTTAAATACGTTATACAACTTGAATATATAATATTTTATCCTTCTATGTTTGTGGATTTTTGTAAGGTATGAAATTTATTTGAAATTTACACAACTTATTAATGATGTTGATTTTTATATATTATGGAAAAGTAAAACTACTTCTTGCTAACTAGGGATTTATTCATTGATTTCTAAAAAAAATACTTATTCTCAATATTAGAAGATGACCGCATGCCAACTTAAACTGAGTATGTTGTTCTTCCATGTACCTTATTTATGTTTTTCATATTTGTACTGGTAAACGTTTCCACCTGTAACCTTACGATCAAAGCTTCACGTGTTTTTTCTCACACTATACTCGACCTCTTTATACACAGTTCAGTAAGAGACACCATCTTAGTAGCGGCCAAGGATTTCTCTTTCTCTAAATACTTAAACGCTTTGATTGAGCCTTCTCTATTTCCGTTGTGTTAACATTTGGCGCCTTTATTATCCTAAGGCTTATTTCAGTTTTGGTCGAGCTTCCTAATTTGGGACTTGATACATGATTTCTCATGAAGATTGTGTTCCATCTCATCCCTCACATTTTTCGGACTGGTGGTCAGTGTTTAGCAAAAAGTCTACCAAACCTATGTTAGAAAATAGAGTTGGAAACTAAAAAAATAAAACTCATCATAGAATCGCCGGAAACTATGGTGAAACTCAGGCACGTAATATATATATATATTTAAATTGGTTCAATCCTTTTATTGCTTTGATTTTTTGAAGAAAATTATTTCACGATATTAAATTAAATTTTATGTATTTAAATGCAAACAACCGAAAATTCAAGTTCAGATTCAACAAATATTGACAATAATAAAAAATATGATCTTTATACAGAATATGAAATTTTATTAAAGTTGTGTTTCCTTCTCGAAGGGTTTATCTTTTTCAAGTACCCCAAAACCCTTGCAATTCGTTCCAATGCTTCATACTTGGTAGATGATATAATTAAGATCATTAATCAACATCATTCATCTTAAAAGTAGAGGACATAAACCTCTTAGCTTCAATAATCCATTATATATTATTACTTGGTATAAACAAGTTATCTACATATAAATATACAATGACTATCACATCACAACAAACGTTTTTATATAAACAATTGTCCACCGTATTATGTCTAAACCCATCAGATACAATTGTATGATCAAATCTTTCATGCCATTTCTTATGAGCTTGCTTAAGACCATATAATCGCTTAACTAGCCTACACATGCTAGAATGATTCCTCAGAAGTACAAAAACCTTGGGTTGTTCCATACAGAGCTCCTCGTCGAGATCTCTATTTTAGAAAGTTGTTTTGACATATATTGGGTGAATCTTCAAATTGTATACCTACACAATTATAAAAACACCATAACCTTTGTGGTTCTTGCAACCATATTGTATGTGTTAAAATAATATATTCCATTATTTTTTCGAAAACTCTTAGCTACCAATCTTGTTTTAAATGTTTACATGATACCATCCATGTGACTTTTCTTCTTAAATACCTATCTAAAACTAACTGGTATTGATCCGGAAGGTAAATCGACCAAATTCTAAATGTGATTTGATATTATTGAATCAATTTCATCATTTATAACCTCTTCCCAAAATGTAGAATCTCGGGATTCTATTGCTTAATTATAAGATTTAGGATATCTCATCATATTCTAAATTTTAGTATCTTTTTCTTTAACTCCTACAATACCCACCTCGTAGTAGAAAATCGACACCTAAACCCATCCCAAAATTCGATGGATATTTTTTTTCCGTATTAAATCCAAATCCACGGGTTTGGGTTACCCACACAGATACCCAAAAACTACCTGCGGATGGAATCCTCTGTAGATAGCCGAACTAAAATCGAAAAACCAAACATTTAACATATCTAGCAAGTCAAACTCTAAAGTTTACAACTGCATTTTCAACACTAAGACATCATTTCATGCTTTCTGTAAATATAAAAAAAATACAAAAAACAAACACAACCTTAATATTTCACATAATAATTGTGCTACAAAACTTGACCCAGACCAGTTCAGGATCTTTACGTGACCCATGTTTATCACAAAAACTAGAATCTTCTCATGATAAATATTTCCTACCTCTATCACTATGCAAGATTTTAATCTTAATGTCTAATTAATTTTTTACTTCCACTTTAAAGATCTTAAACATGCTAAATGCCTCATCTTTATGTTTAAGCAAATAAACATAAGTAAATCTAAAGTAGTCATCAATAAGGGTTATAACATATTTCTTATCCGTACGTGTCAAGTTATCATTTACTCACGTATGTATTTGTGTATTAAGTCTAACAATTTCATACATCTTTCTATGAATTAGCAAGGTTTCTTAATCATTTTTTATTCTACACACAATTGACATAGTTCATACGAACCTATATCCTATTTTATAACTCTGGTTTTAACATTTATATTTATCGTGCTATGCCATATATGCGCAAGTCTACTATGCGATACCTAGTAATTTTACGAGAAAAACCCAACTAGAGGTTGGGGGAGAATTTTCGGCCATACATAGTTTCACGATTTTATTGCTTGAGTATTTTTTCTTAACAAAGATACTTTTTTGTTAAAATGAGTTTACCAGACTCGTACAAGTAACGAATTCCTGATTTAACCAAAAGAACACCAAACACCAAATCTATGTTTATTTTCAGAGCATATAAAATATTGGTGAGAGATATCATTTTTCATTTGTAAACATTAACTCTACATTTTCATGTCCTTCCAGGTGTTGCCCATTTGCACCCCACATGTATCATTACCTTTGTAAAATGATTTGATTAGAGCTTCATCATGGGTACATGTACTGATGCACATTTATCATACCACCAAGCATAAAACTTGTCTTTTTCCATATTGACATTCATCACCATTTCCATCATTTACTTTTCATATTATTTAAAATTTCACTCTTTTTTCAAAGATTACACCTTATTACAAGTTAGCCAAATCTAAAACCCATAATTCCACTAGATTGAAAATATTTTATGTTGATACTCTTGAATTTTTTAGAACATCCCTCCGCTTCTGCGGACATGAGTACTTTAACTATGTTTCCACGTTCAAGAGTTTGGGGGAGAATAAGTTTTCATACTAAAAACTTATACATCACAGAGATTTCGGTGTACAGATTTTTTTCCTTAGCATGCTTAATATCTGAAGGTCAATATCGAGAACGTCACATTTCCCTTTCAACTTGTACGGTTTGCTCCATAACACCAATTCAATAGAACTTGTTCTTTCATTCATGACCATATTTGTTTATACTTTCACGATCGATAAAGTTTTTAACGGTTAGAGAATAGAATTAAAAAATAACCACTTATACCAGCGGGATTCTCCTCAGGTGCTTTTGTGCCAACAACTCTATGGGAGGAAGACGAGAGTGGAAAATAGGTTTGACACAAATAACGACAGGTCGCATCAGTTCTCGAGATGCAGTGCCGAGATTCTTTCCTTCACGGTTTTGGTCGGACGATGATATAGTATGCAAATGCAGGATGCATTGAGCGCTTCAAAAAAATTATGCTTTTTTTTCTAATCATTTGTTAGAAAGATAGAATGATAATATAAACACCATGTAAAAATAGATTTGGCAAAATTAGGGCCCTTTTCGATAAGCAACCCCAATTTTAAACATTCCCACATAAATTTTAAGTATGCCCATGTTTATACCCAAAACACCCTCTTCACTTTTACTAACTCCTAACCCTAAAGACTAACCATCCCCAAAACAAAATCAACAAAAAAGAGCCCCAACTATCCCTCTTATTTCTCTCCTTCTTCAAACCTCCAAAATCAACCCCAAAATCGAACTTCAACATCTCCAATAGATTCATGCTCACTCAGCAACAAAAATGGGAAAATGAAAAGAGTGAGTTTCTACTTTTAAATCTTGTTTTTCTTATATTTACCTTTTGTTTATTTTTCTAGATTTTGTACTACTTTGGTTGTTAGAATAGGTAAAGCATGTTTATTTTGGTGTTTATAGTTGTATAATGATGTTAAGAGTGTTTAATTATGACTGTTCAATGTTTTAATGGTAGATTTTAAGTTTGGTTTCGAGGTAATTCAATGGTGGTTTTTGGTCGGTTCACGTTCCCTCCGGCAAGTGAGAACTAGTCCTCTCGGCGGGGTTGTTCTTTATCCCCGTCGGGTGTGGCTGGATTGACCCGACAGGGTCGGAATTATATTTTGAAAATATTATTTTATCCTTGTAGGATGAAAATTATTCACCAAGCGGGGACCTAGTATATTTTTACTCTACATCTAACTTTTTTGGTTTTATTTCTTCCCGCAGGCACGAAGCACCTAGGCTGGAGAAAGAGAAGGCAAAGAAAATAACAAGGCGTGAACGGGAAGAAGTCCATCCGCCCAAAAAAGGTGAAGGTATCGGTCAATCAAAGGGTGATCGGATCGAACGTGGGGATCAGACCGAACATGGGGTGCGCACGGTCCAGATGGAATGCTCTTTACGGCATAAGAAATATGATTCACCAAGGGAGCACGTAGTACATCTATCTTCTCCACGAGAGGTTATTAGTCAACAACGTGCGCTTATCGACGAGAAGGAGACAAAGGAGGAACCGGAGGTCCCCATTCCATCACCTCGAAGAGAGGTCCGTGTGGAAGGACGTCCAACTGATTTGGAAGGATGGAGAAACCTATTTTTTCCCAAAAGAATACCCTTATGTTACCAAACTTTGCGCAACATGAGGCGTACTTCACATTTAGGGACGACGTAAGTTTTTGAATTTTGGACTTAATTAATGTTTTATTACTTAAACTATTTTTTAACATTATTTCTATGTTTGATTTTTTGTTTGAGTCACGATCTGGTATCATAGTCCAGTCTAAGTACGGTCTACTCGGTCAGTGGGACCTTATCAAACAATTAGCGGCAAAGGTTTTATTAGAAGAGACTCCGTTCTGGCAACTAATGTGCCATCTACCAAAGCTCAACACACACGTACAGTTGGCAGAGGTGTTCATTGAGAGGTGGCACCAAGAGACGAACACCTTCCAGTTTTTGTTCGGGGAGATGACCATGATGCTGGATGACGTGTATGTGACTACTGGCCTCCCGGTCGAGGGGAGAATTATCGACGTTTTTAGGTCGGAGTCTATAGATGCGACATATGCACGCTATGCATTTTTATTGGGAGTTTTGGCGGATGTTGTGCGTGAGGATGTTGAGGCGCATGGAGGGAGTGAATTCGGCCTCCGATGGCTAAGGATGATGTTTTCCGCGGAGGAGTACTTAGATTCTAATACCGCCCTCACTATGGAGATGAAGAAGAAAGCTGTTAGGGCATACATCATGTTCTTCCTAGGGTGTACCATCTTCACCAACATGAGCCAAAGAGCATCCAATGCAATTTTCTCCATCACCTTTAGAATTTGTCGATGCTTGGTGAGTACGCATGGGGTACTTGTGCACTAGTGTGGTTGTACAAGACCTTGAGAGGCATTTCAAAGAAATCCTTGAAGAGCTTGGTTGGGTTTTCGGCCTTGATGGAGTGTTAGGTCTATGACCACTTTCCTATCTTCCGGCCGACAGTGAATAGTGGTTACAGCCCAACCGATCCGAAAATACTGGCGGGGTTGCCCAAAAGGGTCCCGAGAACACTAGCTCGTGGGAAGCCGTACTACCGTGACATCCTCGCGGAGCAAGGATAGACGGATGTAAGTTATATTTTTTACATTTATTGATATGTGTCTATTAATTCTTAGTTTTTATGAGTAATTGCTTGTTTGTAGGTGATTGTCCAACCTTACGAGGATGTTCGTGAAGTGTGGCCCGAGTAGGCAATATGGTTGTATCGAAACCCTATTCGCCTTATTATGGTAAGCGATGCTTATCACCCAGACCGAGTGATGTGGCAGTTTGGTTGGGTATAGGAGAAGCTGATGTCGCCCCTTGTTTCTAGAGCCCGTCTCTCAAGAGGAAACCATCTTTGTTATTCGCTGCAAGGTAGGAATTAGACGAACTGGAGGGAGCACCTGTACGTGATTGATACGTACTAGAGGCCTTTGGAATGAAGTAGAAAGACATCACCCCCAGTACAAGGAATACGTGAAGAGGTACGGTTGGTATAACATCACATCTCGTATTCTTAACGAGAGCTCCGCGGTTGATGTGGTGAACACGATAAATTGTGTTCGGCCGTTAGACGATTCCCCTGACGAGCTCGTGTTCTTTGAAAGGAAGGTGCTCGAAATCACTGGTCCTTGGCTTATGATTATGCTAGTTTCCTTCGTCCTATGTATGTTGTTTTAGTTGTCGAACGATGTATTTTGTCTTATGGATTGTTCACGGTTTTTATATTTCAGATTTTTACTTTTACGCTAATGAATCGTTGGATATAAGTTTGTTTTATTTACGTTGTTTGTTGTTCGTTCTACCTTGGATGTGTCATTAATTACAAGTTTTATCGTTTAAACCGTAATCATAGAGGACTAAATATCTAGACTTGAACATGTACGTTAACATGTTTGTTAAATTATTGTTGGAATACCCTCACCTCGACGTTTGAATGATTTCAACCGCCGGGTGATAATTGTTAGCCCGACGAGAACCTAGATTAAATTAAACTACAACCTTGATGGAGAAGTTGTCTCTACCTCCCGACAGTTTGAAAATTTAAGCCGGGGACGTGTTACCCCCGTCGGGGTACTATCTCAACCGGCGGTTGAAAACAGGTACCTCGGCGGGAGGGACACCAAAATTAAAAGTCCACTATACTTTGAAAGTGGTCTCTACGTCCCGGTGGTATGCAAATTCTAGACCGCCGAGGACATTGTAACAATTGCGAGGCACTATCTCAACCAGCGGTTGAAAATATGTACCCCGACGGTTTATGAACAAAAAATAAAACTCCATTGATCTTTAGTAGTGGTCTCTACGCCCTAACAGTTTGAAAATTCATAACCGCCAGGGACGTTACACCCCACCGGTTGATAATTGTTCAACCGGCGATTGAAGATTATTTAAGCCTTACCGCCAAAATAATTTTTACTCGGGAAACCAAACTTGCATTCCCTCTTATTATTTGGGCCGTATACCACCAAATTCCAATCTATAAATACTACAATCTGGCTATGAAATAAAACATTGAAGTTATAACAATGGGTGATTCTGGCTGGAACGTGCACGGAGATGCAAACCTTCTTAATGCATTTGACTTCATCAAAGGCACGATGCAAGATGAGACTCCTGGTTTCGTCTATGCAGTTTTATGCAGAATTTTCTTCAACCATGATAGGGAAGCATCGTGTCCAGGATGTCTAATGCCCCAACCACGAGGACGCGAAGAAGTGGCCGATATGTTAGTTTGTCTGAAAATAGTGACTTTACCAATTGAGTCACTTCCTTACGAAGTCCGAAGCGAAACTCGCAGTGTATTCATCATGGGATTTTAAAGTACAATTACGCAGGAGATGGTGTTACATGCGATACAGCAAATGCAAGAGAGAGCAGACGCAATAACCAGCACCGTTGATACTAACCCAAATCCTGAAGGAAGTAGTGAGGAAGATGAATATCCTTTCGAGAAATGTTATGAGCATGGATGGAACTATCCATACCCATGAACCCGAGTATGTTATGCTAACTCAGGGATATTATCTATCTTTTAATATAAGTTATTTGCTTATGTATTTCTAATTATGCAACGCTTTTGATTAAAGTGTAATGTTTTAATGCAATCAAAAAATTAAGAAGTTAAAGTGTTAATGTTTTTAAGATAAAAATCAACAAAAAATAATCCAAATTGTACATTCCTTACAATCACCTAGTCATCAAGCAAAAGCGAATAAATTGGTTACATCGGGGCAACCATTTTAAGCTCTTTGTATCTCTTGCAACGAGAGACAATCGGTAATGTCCAACCTTCTGCTTCCGGTGAACGCAACTTTAAGAAACAAGGATGTATCCTCGCGCATAGGGCTTCTCCCTATTCCCAAGATACAAAATGGAAAGATAATAAAATGAATCTCTTAATATTTAAACTAACCGTGAAGGTAAATAAATACTTACGTTCACGAAATGGTTGGAGTTGAGCCAACCCGATCCGATTTCTAACCGGTTTGGCATTTGAGGCGGTGCACCTCTTAGCGGAAGAAAAGTGAAGCTAACATCCATATTTTGGTGTTGTCCAACAAAATTGAGTATGCAGTTAAATGCAGATGCAATTTTCGCTCCCATCTCGGAAATGGACATCCAATGGTCTTTAGTACCCACATCACTAGATCATTTCACATGCTCTGCAACATCAATCAAATCCTCCATGCTTGTAAATATCTTAACATACACGGATGCATAATCCATCAGCTCATTGTAAAGGACATCTCTTATCAACTTCCACCCATCTTGTTGTCCGTTCAACGAAAACGCTATCAAGCGGTACCCGCAATGGCCATCAAATTTAACGTTGCTAATGGACTCTACGAAAGGTCTAACATAGATGGGGAATTATTTTAAGTATCCTTTCGGGTCTAAAAAACTTTCCTTGGTCGACATCGTAGAGCTTGACCTACAACCCACCGTTCCACTACAAAGTATCGTCCCACTTGCTTGCGTTGGAATCACACTACCTTTCTTACAAGTGGGGCGCTTTCCGAACCACGATTCGGCGCTGACATTTTTTTCCATTTACTTGAGGTTGTAGTGGAGCTTTGAACTAGCATTTTTCGATTCGAGCACATACTATCACACTCTTTTATCGTGTTTAGTGGATGTATCATTAGAGGTAATACACAACTTACATTTTGTTAGGTGGACGACCGCGCGCATTTTGCTTCAGCAATGGCTCCAAAATGGTAGTTGTTTTGGATGGACGACGACAAACCATTTTTTATAAACGTGCTCTATGCATGCTTTGTCATTGGATTCCATGACATCGCATAATAGTTTGTCAAGTTTTCATTTTAGTTGCTCGATCGTCGTGAGGTTGGTACGAATTAGAATGTCCAACCTATTCCAATGTTTGTTAAATAACTCTAGAGGCACCTCTAAGCCTTTGGCAAGAAACTCGTAGATTTTGTGCGCGCAAGGAATACCGTGCGTAGTTTGTATTGCACAACCGTAGGCATACAGGCTGCAATTGTCATGTTGCAGGCACAATCGAATTCTCCGGATAAAAGTTCCAAAGCATAGTGGAAGACGTTGCTTTTTAGTTTACCGTACATAATGTATGCGAATTTGTGTAGGGCTAACAAGCGGCTCTTTTCGAATGAACCCTTGATGTCCCCGTGTTACAATTCTATCAAAGTATGCAAATTCAACCAAAAATGATCGAACTTACCTTTGTTCGTACCGATGAAACGCCTGAGGCTCGAATGAGCGCTCTCCACGCGGTTTGTGGTTTGGTTACCAAAATGCATTCACTTGTTGGTTCTCCACGTGACAAACTTATCACTGTAAGGCCCTAACCAACTTTCGCTATACTCAATTTCTTGTGGATACTCTTTGAAGCCACGATGTAATTCAAACCAATAGTCATTGAAGGTTACTTCCGCTTCCGCCAACATCATTTGATTCCACACTTTCAAGAAGGCGTTGAGCACTTTCTTCTCCTTTATGATTTTTTTCGTTTTCCCTAGGACGTTCATGTTGATGTGCCATCAATACAACATGTGTGTTGCATTGGGGAACACTTCCTCCACCGCCTTCATACGTGCCATGTCTCTATCAAAACGATGGATGGTAATTCGATGGAGTGAGTTACCATCAACGAATGTAAGCACTCTAACACCCATTTGTAGCTCTCGAATTTTCTCCCGACATTAACGCAAATCGAATGTAGAAATATTTCCTTGTAAAAATGGCTCCGACGACCTCGTACAACGGCATCCCGTATTTGATCACTTTGTATGTGTTATCCATTTCAAAGACGTTCGGAAATGTTCGTAACAAATCCAAACTAACTGGGTGCGCGAAGAAAAGCTCGCCTATGACATCGCTTCCGTCTTCAGACTTTCTATGGAATTCGTAGTAGTTTAGCCGCTTTAGTTCACCCAAATCAAGCTTGCGGTGTTTTAGTTGACCGTTGTACACGGTGCACATTGAAGAAGAATTCTTAGGGTTCAATATCTTCACCCCACCGAGAATGTCACGAGGACGGGATCCCATTTCCATAGAACTAACTACGGAATCCATCTCTATTTTGTTCAATTGTCCCAAGTACGAATGACCTTCTTTGTAGGATGTAGTATCATGATTGTGAACGCCACATTCGACCTATAATCCCCACAAATCATCACCCATGTTCTTTCCTTTAACGGTGAAAGGGCATCCACATTTTTCGTGTCGGTAGAATGTGTAAACTCCAGATCTTTCACACACAAACTCCATTCTCGGAGTTTTTCGATCAAGTCTATCGCATCGACGTAATATAACCACAAACCCGTTATCTGTTTCAGTTTGCATAATCCATCTTTCAATGATTTGGATTTTTTTAAAAGAATTTATTGGTTTTTGGAGGTTTAGGAGTTTATTTGTGATTTTTTGAGTTTTTGAATTTTTTGTGAAGTGTTGAGTATAAGAGGGTTGTTGAAAGAAATAATTTTGTGTTCTTCTATATTTAGTTAACTATACCCACAATTCACTACAAGACAATATAAAAAAAATTTGGTCAAAAGACAAAACGGTCTTTGACTATTAATTAAAATTTTCTTTTTATAATTTGGAATGGTTAAATTTTTTTTACCCTGATTTAGCCAAAAGCTTTACAAATTTGGCACTGCAAACAAACATAGAGTACGTATCATTTATCACCAGCCATTTTGTTAGAGAACCTTTACAACTACAAACTTTATTGTTTGCTTTCAAAGCAAACAAATTATATGTAGGCAGTGGCGTAGCCAGGATGAAAACACAGGATGAAAACACAGTGGTGTCCTAGACCTTCTGATTATTATCAAATGAACGTATATAAATTTATCAAAATAAATTAAAATAAGATACAAAAATGGTTATAACAAATGTGGTTTATATTAAATTTCAAACTAAAATGTGATTAAAAATAAAATAAAAAAACTAAATTAAAAACATATATACAAGTTAATTTTACTTGTAATTCCCTTACTCATAGCTTGAAACTATTGAAGGATAGTTGTGTTATCATGGTAAATACCTATTTTTCCACGAATGTCACCAAACAATCATTAAGCCATGGATCACTCATTCTATTTTTCAACCCATTCACATAATTCAAACTTAAGAAAAATCATATAACACTCGTCATTGTTACATGTAAAAGCAAAGGAAACTTCAAAAGCTCATAAACCCAATTGAGAATTTTATGCCTTTTTGTATTCATAATAATCGTAGAAAGTTCTGTGAGTCCTTTTATCTTGTGTCTCTCCTCCGGTTAACTTCAGTAACTAAATATCTTAGTGTTCGAAGCTGGTTAGCATACTAAATATCTTAGTGTTAGTGTTTGAAGATGGTTAGCATTTTGTAATTGATACTAAAAGAAAATATGATTTTAATATGTATGGTTTAGTTTATTAGGTTTAACAGAAGCTAAACCTGTATCAGTGTGGTTTAGGAGAGGTTCTTTAGGGTGGTTGTTTATCATTGTTTTATTTTAATTTTGTTGTTTTCTATTTTTTTTAATTTGTTTTGTTTTATTAATTTTTTATTTGTACGTTTTCTGTTTTTTATTTTGTTTTGTTGTTATTGTTCCTGGCAAAGTGTCTCATATAATTTCTTCTAGGGCCTTATTGGTTTGATTTGGTTTGTTAATGGCTCAGGTTTTGCTTTGCTTTTCTATTTTTGTCTGAGGGACCAGAAAGGAGTTTTATCTACAACAGAAAGTGTAACAACCGAAACAAAGTAAAGAGCTGTCTCAATGGGTGAGAAAAACACAAGGGTTCCCGTTTAGAAAATGTCGACCGCCATATTGTATGAATATTACGGCCACCAAACAACCATTTCTAGTTTTAGATATTCTAAAAAAAACCATCCACATAACTAAAATTAAAACACAAAATATAATTTAAACGAGGATAACAAACGTAAACACAAAATCTATCAGCAACCACCATCTACCAAACGAGAATAACAAACGTAAACACAAAATATATCTTCAACCACCATCCACAAATACTAAAAACATTTGAAGTACTCAGAATTATAATAACATCCCTAAGAGCTAAAATAAGGAACGCCAAATGTGTATAATATTGTTAGATACTCTCTAATTTCTTGATTAACTTGTCCGTCAACCCAAGATATTCCAGAAGATGTTCCATTACCTTGAATATCCTATTACTCGTTCTTGGTTATATATATAATATGAAAGAGAAATATGAAGATGTTGTTGGAGTCGGAGTGTTGCTAAAGCAATAGGGAGAAAATAAGAGAGAAATAAAGTTAGCAAAAACATTGAAAGAAACATTGAATAATCATTGCGTTAGTTGTGTTTCATTGTTTCGTTGTAATTTTTCTTTTATATAAAATCATTGTCTGTTTCCGTAAATGTATGATTTCTTCACAATCCGAACCACGTTAAATCCAAATCCTGTATTTGTGTTCTTTATTTATATTTATTCTTTTTGTTAACTCTGATTTTAGAAGTTCGGAAAGCTGAGACTCTACTTCCTTAATGCACACTTGTAGGGACTTAAATCACCACCGGGTTGAGTCTTGGCACCAATTTAACCAAAAGTATTCTTGTTTAGGTGTCTTTCCCCCAACAAGTGGTGTGGTGAGCTTTAATAATATGCAAAAATATTATTTTGTAGGTGATAAATAAAATACAGAATAACAAAGATCATTCAGAATCTTGAGTGTAGAGATTCAAATCTCACCAGAAAATCAAACAAAATTACGAAGTTGAGTTTCAAGAAGTTTGATCTTGATTGATAAGGAAAAGTATTCTTTAGGGACTAAAGTGATAAATGCTGTAATTATAGGATTAAATTAGACTTTAGGAAGAACCTAGGGGTTAAGTTGTAAATTTAACAATATGTAACCGTTTTCTCTAACTAACTCACCTGGCCTATTTAAAGAGGCTGAAAGAGTTATTTTGACCTATGAAATATTCAGAGGTACTTTTCACTACTTGAATTTTCCACTGTAAACTCTCTATTCTGAATTCACTCGTGACAACTTTAATTCACACCAAATTGGCGCTAGAAAGAGGGGGACGAGGATACCTTGATCAACAGATCAAAAATCGACGTTCGAGTTCTCGTTTTTAAAGGTTTTTCGTTCGAATTTTCATATTTCGTTTGATTTTTCGCTATTTGAAGATGAATCCGGAGGAAGGTGACAATCCATCCGTTCGCAAGGCGATGGAAACGCTGAAATCTGATCTGCAAGAGGCAGGTAATTTTGTTCCAATTCAACCTGTTCAATTTGATTTTGAGGGAAAAATGAATGAAATGATTAGGAAGGTGGCTGAGCTTGACGAATTGGTAAAAAAGAAGGGAGATAATAATGATGGTGCTAGGCTTAGATCTAAGATTGCTGGGGGTGATCGGAATGATCAGTCGGATCAGTCGATGGACGATGGCGATGATCATTATGAGCAGCGCAAAGCACGTTTTGAGCAGAAAAAAGAATATAGCGGGATAAAGAGGAAAGAAAAATTACAAAGGCGATTGTATGAAAACTCTAGTGATGAAGAGGACTTCGAAGATTCCGAGTCCGATGAGACGCCGAGGTACGAACGCTCTCGAGGCCATTCAGGAAGAGCAGAGCGTGAGCTCCGACCAGCTAAGATGTACAGGGAAGGAAGAAAAAAGAAAGAAAGGCGAGTATACTCACCTCGAAAATACTCGCCTCGGAGGTGTTCACCTCGGAAATATGAGGGCGAGACCAGTTTATATGCAACTGTGGGAATGAGAAATGAGGACCAGTATGTCCAGGGGGTTGACTGGAGGGACTCACCATTGGTAAGGGAGATCAGATCTGTGCCATTACCGAGGCGGTTTGATATTTCTAAAGTTGAAAAGTTCGATGGGACTCAAGATCCCGATGATCACATAGAACAATTTAAAAACTACATGACTAATTTTGAAGATGATGATAGATTGGTGTGTAGAGCTTTTTCTCAAACGTTTAAGGGAACTGCGCTAAAATGGTTTAATAAGATTCCTAAGGAATCAATTGCAAATTTTAGAAGTTTCTACACCGCTTTTCGCAGACAATTTGTGGGAAGCAAGGAGATGAGAGCCAATGGGGACACGATAATACAGTGCAAGCAGGCTGTGGGAGAGAAGTTGAAGGATTATACCAAGAGGTTTGTGTCAACAAAGGCTGAGCTAGATGACTGTGAGGAAAGTGTGGCTATGGCAGCGTTCAGGCAGGGGCTGTTGCCTGGGGATTTAGCCGATGAGACAACGAGGCGCAGGGCGCTAACTTTTGGAGCTCTTATGGCTCAGGTTGAGGACCAGATTAAGGTCGAAGAATCGATGAGGGTTCGAGGAGGTGCTAGTACTGTTCAAAAAGGGAGTGGACAATCTAACGTCTCAAACAACAATACCTCGCGTCCGAAGAACAATCAAAATGTTTCTAACCGAGGAGCCTCGAACTCGTATCAAGGGGGATATAATCAACATAATTCTAACAACCAGCAGCAGTATAGATCCAGGTCGAATGTGTGGGTGAGGCCGGATTACTATGCAGATTTAACTGAGAGTGTGGCTTCAATATATGAAAAAACAAGAGGAACAGTCAATTTTAGAAAGCCACCAGCTATCAACAAGCCAAGGGAGGAGCGCAATAATAAATTTTGTAGGTATCATGAGGATGTCGGCCATGATACAAATGATTGCATTGCTCTGAAGAAGGAGATGCAAGTTCTGATCGAAAATGGAAAGCTGCTAGAGTATGTCAGGAAGAATGCCAAAACAACAGCTCCTAAAGGAGGTAATCCCAATTCCAAGCAGGAAACTGCGTTAATGATTTTAGATGTTGCAGGTGAGGCAGATGGTTTCGATGTAGCCTCGGAATATGTCGAACCAGACCCCAGCCGACTTTTGTTAATGTCGATAGATGAGCCGATGCGTCAGGGACGTGTTCGAGATCTGTGTGCCTTTTTTGAATCATTAACCATATTTGGAGGGGATTCGATGACCAACAACACCAATAATTCGAGGAAGAGGCATATAGTAAATTTAACACGACAAATTGAGGGAGGTGCATCGGCACATCTAAGCAGCAGAAAGGATGTGCCCTTTATAATATTCGATGGAGATGATTTGAGGGGCATTACTGGGCCACATGAGGATGCGGTGGTCATTGGAGCAGAAGTATGTGGGGTGGAGATTCGACGCGTGCTGATCGACACAGGAAGTTCTGCTAATGTGCTTTTTAAGTCAACGTATGATAGGTTGACTGCACCACCTCGAATAGAAAAATCAGAGAGGACTATCATTGGGTTTACCGGCGCATCAGCAATTGTAATAGGTGAATTCGAAGGTGAAATTTCCTTGGGAAAAGGGCCTTTCAAGAAGAAAGTACAGGTACTTTTTGTGGTGGTGGATTGTCCATCAAGTTACAACGCTATTCTTGGGAGGTCATGGTTGGCCAAAATGTACGCTGTAGTTTCTACAGTTCATCAGTGTCTGAAGTATGTGGTCGAGGACAGAGTTGGCGTAGTCCGAAGTGACCAAAAGGTGGCAAGAGAATGTTATGCTGCTGCATTTAGGTTACATGGTAAAAGTTCTGATGATCTCATGGAGAGTTAGCAGTTTGGGGGGTTGTCTTGTAGTGAAACGGACGAGGGAATTGATGATCCGAGGTCAACCCCGAGTTCTGTAGTGGTCAATGAAGAAATAGAGGAATTTACTTTTAATAATGGCAGGGTACTTCGAATTGGCACTCTGTTATCTTTGTCGATGCGGGAAAAGTTGTTGAATTTTTTGTCTGAAAATTTGGATGTGTTTGCCTGGAGATCTGAAGATGTAGTAGGGGTCCCAAGCAATATCATATGTCATAGCCTAGCGGTTGATCCGAAGGTCAAACCAATTATCCAAAAAAGAAGGGCTTTTTCATTGGAGAAATCTGAGGCCATAGTTGCCGAAGTGGATCGGTTATACAAGATGGGGCATATTAGGGAGGCCAATTATCCGAGGTGGACGGCTAATCCGGTGGTAGTAAAAAAGAAAAATGGAAAATGGCGAATGTGTGTGGACTTCACAGATTTGAATAGAGCCTGTCCAAAAGATCCTTTTCCAGTGCCTCGAATAGATCAGTTAGTGGATTCCACTTCGGGAAATAAAATTTTGACTTTCATGGATGCGTTTTCGGGGTATAATCAAATTCGAATGAATCCGGATGATGAAGAAAGCACAACTTTTATTACTGATAGAGGTTTGCATTGCTATAAAGTAATGCCATTTGGATTGAAGAATGCTGGATCAACGTATCAGAGGCTGATGAATAAGGCGTTTGCTTCGCAGATTGGGAGAAATATTGAGGTGTACATCGATGACATGCTTGTTAAAAGCAAAGGTGATGATGAACATATTGATGATTTAGAAGAAACGTTTTTGAATCTTAGAGCCATTCAATTGAAGTTGAATCCAGAAAAATGCACATTTGGAGTCCGATCTGGCAAGTTTTTGGGGTATATGATTAGTGAGAGAGGAATCGAGGTGGATCCAGAACAGCTGAAGGCCCTGATATCGATGTCGTCACCTCGGAATATCAAAGAAGTACAAATGTTAACAGGCAGGTTGGCAGCTCTGAACAGATTCATTTCTCGTTTTTCAGATAAGTGCTTGCCTTTTTTCCAGGTGTTGCGTAAACCCAATAATTTCGAGTGGACTTCGGATTGTGAAGAAGCCTTTCTGAAGATCAAAAATCTTTTATCCTCTCCTGAAATATTATCGAAGCCTCGAAAGGGTGAACAGTTGTTTTTGTATATAGCAGTATCGGATTATGCAGTAAGTGCAGTTTTGATCAGCGAGGATACAAAAATTTCGAAGCCTGTTTACTATGTCAGCAAAAGTTTGGTTGATGCTGAGAAACGTTATTTGAAGCTCGAAAAATTGGCACTGTGTATAGTAGTGGCAGCAAGAAAGATGCGCCCTTACTTCCAGGCACATACGATTGTAGTTCGAACTTCATATCCATTAAAGAATGTTTTACAAAAACCAGACATTTCAGGAAGGATGACAAAGTGGTCTGTGGAATTGGGAGATTTCGATGTGCTATTTTCTCCTCGGACAGCTATCAAAGCTCAAGCTTTAGCAGATTTTTTGGTGGAGTTTCACTCGAGCAGATCCGAGGAGAAAGATGCAGAAAAGGTGAATGAGAATCCGACGTGGACAATTCGAACTGATGGGGGATCCAGTAGTAAAGGGTCAAGTGCAGGAGTGGAATTGGTGGCACCAACAGGGGAATTTATGTTTCAAGCTATAAAATTTGGCTTTCATGCTTCAAATAACGAAGCTGAATATGAGGCTGTGCTAGCAGGGTTGCGGTTAGCGAAGATTTGTGGAGCAATGTTTGTGCGCTTGGAAACAGATTCACAGTTGGTAGTTAACCATGTCAAAGGGGTATCAGAAGCTAAAAAGGAGCGTTTGGTTTTGTACCTACAAGAACTTCGGGGGATGATGGCGCAGTTTGAAAATGTCGAAGTGGAGCATATTCGAAGAGGAAACAATACTATGGCTGATTCTTTGGCAACGATGGCTTATTCAGAAGAATATCCATGGATTGTAACTCAACCATCGCCTTCGATCAGATCGAATTCTGAGCAATGTGAAGTTGTTGATGAGGTGGTAAATAATCCGACGTGCGCTCGAGGAGATTGGAGGTTTGACTTGTTAAACTTTATTTTAAATGGGATATTACCTATGGATAAACACTTGCTCAAGAAAATAAAGTACAAATCCCTTGGCTATGTGGTACTGGATGGGGTGCTGTACAAAAGGTCTGCTTCAAAACCTTTACTACGATGTTTAGGCAAGGATGAGTCTCAGAATGTTTTGTCCGAACTGCATGATGGAGATGGGTCAGCTCATTGTGGGTTTAGAGCTTTAACGCGTAGAGTATTGTTGGCAGGATATTATTGGCCTACCATTTTGCAAGATGCCAAGTCATTAGTTCGAAGTTGTGACACTTGCCAAAGGTATGCAAATTTAATACACAAACCAGCAGTACCCCTAATGACAATTTCAGAGGCGATTCCTTTTGATAGGTGGGGAATTGATTTGGTGGGACCATTACCTATGGCTTCTGGAGGAAGACAAATGATTATTGTTGCGGTTGATTATTTTTCGAAGTGGGCAGAAGCAGAACCCTTAGCTGGGACAAAAGCTAAGGATGTAATCAAGTTTATTCAAAGCAACATTTGCTACCGTTTTGGAGTACCTCGGAAAATAACAACTGATAATGGTCCTCAATTTAATAACAAGGAAATGGACTCATTTTGCTCTTCGAAAGGGATACAGCAGTGTTTTTCCACTCCTTTTCATCCTCAGGCAAATGGACAGGTAGAAGTTACGAATAGATCTATTTTGGATGGCTTGAAGAAAAATTTGGCAGGAGCAGCAGGGAAATGGCCAAATTATCTCCAAGAAGTATTATGGGCATATAGAACAACTCCTAGAGAGGCTACAAAAGAGACCCCTTTTTCTTTAGTATATGGGATGGACGCTGTGTGCCCTGCTGAATCTACATTGCCCTCTTATAGACTACTACAATATTCCGAGGCAGATAACGACGAGGCTAGAAGGGTGGAGCTGGATTTGTTGGAAGAAAAAAGGGTCAAGGCACATTTGAATGTCATCCATTATCAAACATTAATGAGAAGCAGGTACGATGCTAAAGTTAAGAGAAGAGAATTCAAAATTGGTGATCTAGTGTTGCGAAAAGTGTTTCTACACACCAAGGAAAAACACCTCGGAAAATTGGCCCCGAATTGGGAAGGTCCTTACGAAGTTACAATGAGGGTCAAACCAGGTTCTTACAGGTTATCAGATCGAGAAGGAAGGATGCTCAAGCACCCTTGGAACATAGAGCACTTGAAATTGTACTGTGAGTAAAATTGAACTTCGAATTTTTGTAAAACAGACATACTCTTTCCTTATCTGTTGGCCCAGAAAGGTTTTAACGAGGTGTCTGATTGATATTGAATTTTTTAATAAAATTTCTTTTGGCCATTGGTTGTTTGTTAATGATGTGTGATTTATTATTTTGGTAATTTGGCAAAGATTGATCATCTTTGGAAATTGACCAAGAATAATTTTCCGAAGCGATAGCTTTGAAGAAACAACCAAATTTTTCGAGGTGCCACGTCTTATGAGTGCATCTATTTTTCGAGGTGCCACGTCTTATGAGTGCATCTATTTTTCGAGGTGCCACGTCTTATGAGTGCATCTATTTTTCGAGGTGCCACGTCTTATGAGTGCATCTATTTTTCGAGGTGCCACGTCTTATGAGTGCATCTATTTTACGAGGTGTAATAACTTAAGTGTTTATGTTTAAGAATAACCAGTTTAAACAAGTATGTCAGAAATTCAAGATATAAAAAAAAAAAGGGGGACAAGTGATTTCATCGTGGAATAAAATACGAAGTTTACAAAAAAGGAGGACAGCATTTAATCACATACACAAAAAACAAAAGCGAACTGTTTGGTCTATTAAGCATCATTCTCTTCTTCTTCATCTTTTGATGACGCCTCTTCGGAGTTATTTCCATCTTCTGAGGAAGAGCTTGGTGGCGCTTCGAAAGCTTCCTTTGGGCGTTGCTCTTCTGGAACTCGTCTCCAAAGGTTTGATAAGTCCAACCTTGGACAAGCAGCATGAACTTCTCGAAGGATCTGAATAGATGTATCAATTTGAGTTTTCTTCATGCCTTCGAGCATCACAGAACTAACCTTAGTTTCAGCCTGTTTGACTGCAGCCTTCTTTTCTTCTTCGAATCCTGTTCGAAGTGTAGTAATCTCATTTTGGCTTTTTTCCAGTTTATCTTTTGTTTCCTTAACAAGTGCAGTAGCAGCGGAGATGGCAGTAGAATGTTCAGCTTTCAGACTTTCAAGAGCTCCCAGATGAGTAGTTTTAAGAGCTTCGATTTCCTCCTTGTGTTTTTTAAGAAGCTCTTCTTTCTCAGCTTCGAATTTTTGGAGTGCTTCATTTTTCGAAGTCTTTTCAGACTCTGTTTCTTTTCTACTCCTAGCTAGCTCTTGGGCAAGACGCTCCAGTTGGGTTTGGGATTTGCTCACCTCTTCGTATAATTTGGTGACTGCAGAAATTAGATTGGGGAAGGGTTGAAGAATTGAAATTACCTCATCGGATTTTTCTGAATGAGGAAAGACCAATGGTTGGTGAACAGGAGCAAAAGGGTTAGATGTTGAAGCTGTAGCAGCCTCAGTAAAATTTGGAGGAGCAACGTTGGCAGGTTGAGAACCAGGAAATACAAAATCTCCACTTGAGTTGAAGTCCTCGAAGTTTAGATAGTCATCAATTTGTTTATCTCCAAGGTTTATACCTCCTTCAGGATTCACCTCGACAAAAGTTTTACCTCGTGCCTCGGAAGCTAGCACAGCTTCTAAGATATCAGCCTCATTCTTCTCATTGGGCTTGTTTGGCTTACTATCTTTCTTTTTTGGAGAAGTTTGTTTTTTCTTTGTCTTTTTCAGGATGGGCTGGTCTTCCTCGGATATGGTGGGAAGCGAAGGTGCAGACGTTTTTCTCTTCCTTACACTCTTCGAAGTAGTGGGAGGTTTAGTTTTGCTGGTGGTGGGTTTCTTCTTTCCTTTCTTTTTCAAAGGAAGATGGCTGTCACTCCGGTTCCGAAGAGGAAGATAGCATTTCCCATCTGGTGCAAGAATCCTCTCAACTGCTAGAAGGGGATCTGGTGGCGTCATCGGATCCTGAGGGAAGTCTGCCCCTAAGGATATGCGCCAGAGATGGCTGTTAACGAAGTTAATGGGCTCGAATGCTGAATGAAAACCATTGCCCCAAGATTTTTCAGCCCATTCAGCCATCTTTTGGAAGATAAGTTTGGCTTCTTTTCGACGACTTTTAAACCGCCTCGGAATTTCTAAAAAGAGAAAAATAGTTAGCTAAGTAGTTTGAATCAAAAACAACTAAATAAACAAGGGAAGGTATCACTTACTACTGTCTCTCCAGGTAAGGGTGAGTTTGGAAGGATTGGCATCGGAAATCTCTTTGCCATTTTCCCAGGCACCTGACAGAAAGACAAACCTTTGTTTCCAGAACTTATCGGCTTCGAGGAGGTCGTCGATAATTTTTAAGTCATCTTCAAGGGTTAAGTAATAAAAAGGCAAAACTGGGCCGTTTGAGACTTTGGTTACTGAGATGAAGTCCTCGATTTCGAGGGGAATTCCACCAAGCCTTGATACCATTATTGCTGAAAATAAAGTGAAGAGTAAGTTCGGAGTGACCTGTGTTGGGCACAGTTGATGGATTTCGAAGAACTTTACTATCATCGGATCAAGGGGAAACCGAAGTCCCCAGTTGAAGAGCTCAGGGTACACTACTAGCTCATCTTTTTGACAGTTTAAGGGTGTTTCTCCACCCTTCCAGTTCCAATAAGAGCTTTTTTCCCTCGAGGTTTCTTTGGAGGAGCTACGCCTTCAGCCTCGGATTCCTCCTCGGCATCAGATTCAGTAGCTTCTGAATCATCCTTTTTATGACCTTCCTCGGAGTGACTTCGAGTTTGTGTTTCTTGTTGAGTCACAGGAATTGGCTGACTACACTCTGGTGTAGTATCATCCATTTCTTGTGGGGGAGGAGGAGAGTGTTGAGGAGTGGAAGAGGTTTTTGTTTCTTCACCCATTACTAAGAAAGATGATTTTTTGGAACGTTTAGCTCTAATAGCCTCGAATTGAGGAGGAAGTGTTTTGGTTTGAGGGTTTTTTGTCTCTTCGAATTGAAGGACAGGTGATTTAAGTGGTGATCTGTTATAAGTGGGTGGTTTGTCTAAAGTAACTACTTTAGGTTTCCGATGAGGTCTTAGTAGTGAAAGTTTGGTTGGATTTTGGAGAGAAGAGGTCGTTGAGCTACTTTCTGGGTTAGAAGTTAGAGGCGAAGACGAAGTAGCAAGGTTTGGATTAAAGTTGCCATATTTAAAAGTGGTGCAGGAAGAGTGAGGACCGTTATAGATCAACCCAGCAGCTTTGTATTCTTTGGCTCTTCGAGAAATACAAAGATAATCGTAGGCCCCAAATACTTGGTTACTGGAACCAGGAAAAAGATTTTTCTTTGATCTTACTGGTCTTCTGGGTTTGAATCTATTGTATCTAGGGTATCTTCTCATACAATGGTTTTTGGTATGAAAGGTTGCTTGGTAAGACAAGAGAAGATGAACAAGAGAAGATGAACAGGTTGAAGATGAGCAGGTTGAAGATGAACAGGTTGAAGATGAGTAGGTTGAAGATGAAGAACAATCTGGAGATGTTTCAAAGGTGGATTCTCTAAAAAGCTCTTACTGAATGAATAGCTGAGTATTTATAGAGTAAAGAGTAACATCGAGAATGTGAAAGCAAGGAACAAGTAATCTCTTCTCATTCGCTGGAATATGAAACGAAAAGGAAACTAATGATGTCACAGGTCTACTACTAGCAGTCTAATCAGTCCATCGAGTAGAGTTTAGAAATTTCGAAGTGTTGTTAAACTATGTGTGAAGTAATCAGGTGTAAAAATCAAAGGCAACGCAGTACCACAAGAAGTTAAATTCGATGAGGAGTTGAATTCGAGGCAGTTGAGAAATTCATTTGCATTTACTCGCCAGTTCGAAGAGACTCCTGGTTTATTGGATTTAATCATAATAAAGATATAAAATAATGCTGATCCGAAGAAGAGTTCGAAGAGCTAATAGTTCTTATACATAGATATATAAGAACTAGGGGGGCTACTGATAAGGAAAAGTATTCTTTAGGGACTAAAGTGATAAATGCTGTAATTATAGGATTAAATTAGACTTTAGGAAGAACCTAGGGGTTAAGTTGTAAATTTAACAATATGTAACCGTTTTCTCTAACTAACTCACCTGGCCTATTTAAAGAGGCTGAAAGAGTTATTTTGACCTATGAAATATTCAGAGGTACTTTTCACTACTTGAATTTTCCACTGTAAACTCTCTATTCTGAATTCACTCGTGACAACTTTAATTCACACCATTGATAAATTTATCGGAGAAAATGATTTCAATATCCGTGATAATGCAATATCATATAAATAGCATATACTCCTTATACTGATGAAGTAAGCATCAATTGAACACTAACAAAAATGCTAAGTTGTAGGTACGATAAGGCAATCAAAGGACAAGGTGAACCAAAAGACAAGGTTGACACGTGGTATAAGACGAGGGCCACAAGAAAACTACCATACCAGGATTATGAAAGTAATACATGATAACTAAACATCAAGACGAGCGTATACAAAACGAGGGTGATAAGTAATACAAACTAAATGTCAATACGGACATATACAAAATGAGGGTGATACATGATATAGTACGAGACTGCAAAGAAGCCATTATATGAAGAATTGATAGACATGTTATTGCGTCATACGTTACTAGGAAACGTATTTCCATATTTATAGAGAACGTGACTAATATTTAATGTGCGACCACACGTTTGAACATATAATGAATAAAAGATAAATATAAAGATACTTGTAAACGATACAACTAAGAGTAGAATTTCAAGTTTAAAGTTTGATAACTCTTTCATTAAGAAAAAACCATTATACTCAACATTGTATTCTTTCTCGTTTACCTTTCATCATTTTGACTTCATATATCAGAAGTAAAACCCTTAGAAAATTTGGCACAGTCTATGAGAAAATATTTCTATTTTCAAGAATTTAAGTTCAGTATACGAATAGTGATGACAAGATCGAAAATTGAAAGGGAAAATTCTAGGATCCATCATACTCGAAGTAGTCTAGTGACTGTTCAGGGAGCCAAAATGAGCAATACAAGATGATATCAACCTTCGTGTATGATGCGCTCAGAGCTTCTTTAGTGAGGCTTAGAAACAAAGATGTTCATGTGATGGGGTCAGACTAGAGAATGTTCGTATGACGTGACTGTGAATAGTGAATTGCTATAAATGGAAAAGACAAAAGGAATATATGTTTTAATTATTACACAGTCATTGGACCCTTTTCCCAAAAGGGAATGTCCTTTTTATAGGAAAAGAGGTAGAAGGTGAGATTACATGTTTACCATTATGAGAATGGATTTCTTACCCCACTATTATACTATTTATAAACAAGTTCTAGGGGACTATCATTTAAGTCCCTTATTTCTTATGTGTGCTTTACTTTGGGCCTTAGCCACTAAATACATTGGCCTTAAACTTATTAGTGGGCTAAATTACATGCCAAACACCTATATTTTCCTTCCCTTATCAGTAGCCCCCCCAGTCCAGGTGCAGTTCTCTGGACGTGGACTTAAATTGCAACTTGCCGCTGTTCGGATCGGATCGAGCGCTACCCTGCTCGGGTGCTTTGTTTTTTTTAGCGAACTTCACCGGGGTTAGATTTCATCATGGTCGGATCTCGTACTCCCTGGTGAGCTTTTGACTCGGATCGGATTCTATCTTGCTAACCTCAGCCTTTGGTCAGGCTGATGTCACCTAAATAATCGTTTAATGTCAGACACGCGTTCTTGGTTTCGCTGCTATCGAGTCAAAAACTTTCTTTAGGCGGCGCAACTGTCATGACAAGTGTCATGATGCCGTTATATTCTAACTGTTCACCTGCTGCTCTATTTGCCTATATAAAACCCACTTTCCCTCTGAACAAAGGTTTCTGATTTCCTTCAAACAAATTTCGTTCTAGAAAGAGAAGTTGTGCCAAACAAAAACTTTAAGTTTGCATTTTCATGCTTGAAGAGTCTCTTTACATTGGAAAGTATAAACTTTGGAGGTGGTTTAATATCTCTAATCGGATTGGTGCTGATGGGCCTTCTACTGCAACAGAATATCCCTCTCCTGCCGATATTTGGGAGTCCAACTTTCGAGATAATTGGACTCCGATCCACAAACGTTCTGCCCGGCTTACTGCATCCTCCCCTTGTCAAACACACCCTTCAAGTGGTGAGGTTGATCTATCTGCTTCTCTAACTCCCTCGACTCTTCCTTCCCGATCCTCCCCATTTGTCATAATGGGCGAGGAAAGAAAAAGATCACCGACTAGAGAACATCAAGATCGCTCTAAGAGAAAAAGATCACCGGATCCAACCGTTGAATCAGTTCGAATGAGGAATCCTTCCTCGGAGCCGACTCCCTCTACCACTCCCAAAGGCTCTCCTTAAACGACGCCAGATGTTAGTCCTTGAAAAACTTTGTCTATGGGGACTCGGGTGGAACCGTCCCTTTCTTCCATTCCAGAAGCCCAGGAAAAATCTTTGACCGATGACCCTGAAAATGTTGCAGTGATTGAGGCAGAGCCTGTGCGGGTCGTTCTTACCAACACCAACCCCTCAGAACCTATAGCTGACCCTTCCACTCATTCGGGTGAAACTTATTTGGTAAAAAATAAGAAAAAGAAAAAGACACGTTTGACGGGCCTGCCCTCGAATGTGGAAGATATCATGAGCGATCATCTTCGCAAACTCGAAACCAACTACCTCTTAGCTTTGTACAAGATGAAGTATAAGTATTTACACCCAACCGAGGAGATCAAGCTAAGGGACCGATGGGGTATCCCCACCAATGTTACAATCCGATTCCTTAATGTTGGAGAGACTCCTTTGTCGGTCCGCCCTAACGAGTTGGTGCTTTACACAGAGTTGATGAACTGGGGTCTCCAACTGCCCCTTGACCCTCTTCTGGCCGATTATTTTCACTTGGTCAACCTTTTTCCTTCTCAAGCTGGGGCCAACATGTGGTGCACGCTAATGGCTTGCATCATGGCGTCACGTCTTGCCGGACATGCTTTTACCATGAAGCAACTTATCGCTGTTTCTGGAGTAGCTAAGAACTCTCACTACCCCTTTTACTCACTCGGTTTTGCTAGAAACCTTAAAATGATAAAAGATTTTTTAGAGGCTGACAAAAAAGGGAAGCAACAATTTCTGTTCATTTCTGGGTTGTGGGAGACCGGGTTCGAAGCTTCCGAGGACCTTCCTCATCGACTTACTCTGCAGTGGACTGGACGAGGTAAGTCTTTTCACCTAAATATTTTCCAACCCACTACCTTTGGTAAATTCTGACTGTTGGGTTTTTTAGCTATGAAAGGGATCGCTAAATCCTTTAAGCGTCATGCCAAATCCGGCAAAGCTATCTTTGCAAAACTGATTCTTTGGGTTTGTGAACACTGGGAGCACAAATTTCACCAGAGATTTATGCCGATGAACTTTTGTAAGAGCAATCTGTGGTGATTCAACCTTAGTGAAAAGAAGACTCCCTCAGAGCTTATGGTGGCTCATCCAGGTGATGATATCCTTGCTCGGTTGGAATGCTTGGATAACGCCGTCTACCTCCATACTTAGGCTCGGGTATTGAGCCATTAAGATAAAGACAAGACCGAGGAAGGTGAAGAATAAGATATCTAGGATGATGCTGCGTCCGATGACGATGCCCCCGATGCTCAGGAGAGGGTGCCATCAGATCATGATGATACCCAAGTGAACTTACCTACAAGTATGGTGCCATCGGATCCTCAACAACCAGCCCCCCTCGATCCTCAGGTATCTTCTCATTCTTCTCAGCCTGACAACCAACCAGATAATGCTGATCACCGAGTTGAGGTTAGGCCTCAAGGTCGTGCTGGTTCGCCAAGGCCACAGAAGTTTTCCGCTGAGGAGAAAAAGAAAAAGATTGTTGAGAGCGGAGGGGAGAGTGACAACACCAATAATCCGAGTCTGCCACTATCCCGCAAATTTGTGATTGTCGGGGAATTTATTTCCACTCGGGGGGAGGGTCAAGAAGGTGGTCCTGGTGCAAGGGGGTATCTCTCACCGGACTCTCCTTATTTTGACGTTTATGGCAATGATTATGTGGCGAACGATTTAAACAAACTACTACATGCTACTGCTCTACTCGAACACAAAGCGAATAAGAAGGATCGCTACAAAGAAGAAGTTACTAAGAGGAGGGCAGAGGTACAGGCCTCCGAGGAGCTGACTGATGAGTTGGCTAAGGAGAAAAAGACCTCGGAGGAGCATTTGACTACCATCACTTCTCTTAAAGCTGAACTTGCTGAGAAGAAGACCGAATTCGACGATGAAAGAGAGAAGTTTATCCTTAAGGATGCCGACCGCGATACTACGGTTGATGGTCTTCTCGAAGGTTATTGCAAAATCAAGGTATACTTCAAAAATGTTGTTCAGGACCTTAAAAAATTATCAGCAGCCCATGAGAGTCTGAAGACAAACTTTCAGGCTAAGAAAAAGGAAATTCTGCCTCCAAGTAGCTTTTGTTTGGTAGTCTTTATTTTGTTAACTCTTTATCGTATAATTCCTGTGACAAGAAACCTTTAGTGTAATATTTCCTTATTGTTATTGGAACTTTTAGTGATGCTTTCTTAGCACGGTGTTTTGCTCATATTTTTCTTACTTTAATTCGATGTTAAGTTAAACATTCTTGAAATGTGTTTTAAGTTCAAGAAGGTGAACTTTCTCCTCCAAACTTTTTTGGAGTGTGTTTTGAGTTCAAAAATATGAACTTTTTAGTCCAAACTTCTTTTGGAATGTGTTTTGAGTTCAAAAAGATAAAATTTCTAGTCCAAACCTCTTTTGAAGAATGTTTTGAGTTCAAAAAGATGAACTTGGTCAAGTTTTTAAAGAAGGCAATAAGATTTGATATTAAGCCGACTATTTTGGCACCTCATTAAAACCTTCATGCGTCACCAGGGAAAGAAAGAGTATGCCACCGAAACTTAGATAGATTGTTAAAAAAATATTTTCATATCACTTTAATCAAATTAAATAAGCCTTTAGATGCTCGATATTCCATAGATGGGGAAGATCCCTTCCTTCTTTATCTTTCAGTCTGTATGTCCCCGATTTCAACTTCCTTGTGATTGTGTATGGCCCTTCCGAGTTTGGGGCGAGTTCTCCGAGTCTCTTGTCTTTTGTGTGCAGGAAGACTTTCCTTAGTACCCTGTCCCCACCTCGAATTCTCTTCTTCTGACTTTCGACGAATATCGGCTTCTCATCAACGTTTGATAGTGCATGGTATTCAATTGTGGCTTTCTTCTCTTTTCTTCTATCATATCGAGTTCTATACGTTTTCCTTTGTCATTCCCTCAATCGGAAAGATGGGAACATGGTTTCCGATGGCACAATTGCCTCCATCCCGTATACAAGTGCGAAAGGTGACTCATGTGTTGCTGTCCGAGGAGTGGTCCTGTAAGCCCATAACACTTCTTGTAAGTAGTCTGACCATTTCCCCGCTTTACCCTTTAAATTCTTTCTTAGGCTGTCCAAGATCGTTCGATTGGTTACTTTGACCTGACCGTTCGCTTGGGGGTGGAACGGTTTCGAAAAGCATTGTTGTATGGCCTTGGAAGCGCAAAAAGCTCTCATTTCATTGTTATCAAATTGAGGGCCATTATCCATCGTAATCTTCCTGGGTATGCCAAAACGGTAACACATATTAGAAATCATAAATTTGATTACATCTTTTGCCCTTGTTCCTGCTAACGATTCTGCTTCCACCCATTTAGAAAAGTAGTCCACAACAACGATAACTGTTTGACGTCCCCCTGAAGCCATAGGAAGTTGTCTGACCAAATCTATTCCCCATCGGTCGAAAAGGAGAGATTCTGATATTGACTCTAGAGGTACCCTAGGTAGGTGGATCGAATTCGCAAATCGTTCACAGGTGTCACATTTTTGCACTAGCTCTTTACCGTCCGCTGAGAGGGTAGGCCAATAGTATCCTGCCAGAAAAAATATTTGTATCAATGTCTTGGATCCACAATGGGCAGAGCCTTTCCCATCGTACAGCTCGGAGAGTACCAGCTGTGATTCATCCTTCCCTAAACAGCGAAGTAAGGGTCAACTAAAAGATCGTTTATACAATACATCTCTGAGGATGATGTATCCGTAGGCCTTGAAGCGTATTCTCTTGGCTCTGACTTTGTCAATGGGCAACATGTCATGGACTAAAAAATCTTGTATTTGGCTTCTCCAGTCTTTTGACAAAGTCGTGGATATCTGGAACGCTTCGGTGCTACCTTCCCTTGCTTCAGATCCTTTTGTTATGGACGGATTTTCTTAAGTAACTATCCACGGATACTCCTATGAGTAGGTTGCCTTGGCCAATGAATCAGCCACTGAGTTTCCTGCCCTATGGACATGCTCAAATCGGACGTCTTCGAATTCCAAAGCCAGGGCTTTCAACGCACCCAGATACTTCACCAGATGATCTTTTCGTGCCTCCGAACGTCCGAGGGCATGGTTCACTAGGACATGGCTGCTTCATAATATGCCTCGTTTGGCCCCACAAATCTTTGCAAGCCGTAATTCGGCCATGGCTGCTTCATAATCTGCCTCATTGTTTGATGCTTGGAAACCGAGTCAAATTGTTTGATACATTGCGATGCTATCCGGTGATGTTAATTGCACACCTGCTCCACATCCAGATGAGCTAGAACCCCCATCAGTTCTGACTTTCCATTCGGCGTCGGGTTTTTCTTCTTCCGTGCTCACATTATTTTTGTCCGAATGAAATCACACTAAAAAATCTACTAGCACTTGCCCTTTAATTGCTATTAGTGGTTCGAACTCGATATCGAAATCCCCCAATTCTACCGACCACTTGGTCATCCTTCCAGATATGTCGGGTCTTTGTAGCATACTTTTCAAAGGAAAATATGTTTGTACCACTATTGTATAAGCTTGGAAGTATGGCCTTATTTTTCGAGCCGATGTTACTAAAGCGAGGGCTAGATTTTCCAACTTAAGATATTTTTTTTCTGCATCTAGGAGGCTTTTGCTTACATAATAAACTGGTTTAGGAAGGCCTGCTTCTTCTCAGACTAAAACCGAGCTGACTACACAGTCGGAAACTGCTAAGTATAGGAATAACTTTTCCCCCGGATTCGGCTTTGTTAGTATCTCCGGGGACGAAATATGTTGTTTGATTTGATTGAAGGCTTCAGAACATTCTTGAGTCCAGTCGAACCCGTTTGTTTTCCTCAACACTTGGAAGAAAGGAGCACACTTTTCCGATGATCTGAATATGAATCTGTTTAAAGCAGCCAACCTTCCAGTTAAAATTTGCACTTCCGTAATGGTTCTAGGTGGATCCATAGTACATAAGGCGTTTAGCTGCATAGAGTCTGCTTCGATGCCCTGCTCACTGACTATGTAACCTAAAAACTTTCCAGATCTTACTCCAAATGTGCACTTTTCCGGGTTCAACTTGAGATTTATTTTAGCCAGATAAACAAAAGTTTCTTCTAGGTCAGCCAAATGATCTTCATCTCTTAAGCTTTTGACCAACATATCGTCAATATAAACTTCCACATTTCTGCCAATCTGACTTTCGAATGCCTTGTTCACTAGCCTCTGGTACGTCGCTCCCACATTTTTTAATCTGAATGGCACAACTCGGTAGCAATGCAGACCTCTTCCAGTTATGAAAGTCGTGATCTCCTCATCCCTTGGGTCCATTTGGATTTGATTGTATCCAGCATATGTATCCATAAACGACAGTAAACGATTTTCGGACGTTGAGTCCACAAGCTGATCTATTTGTGGGACCAGGAAAGGATCCTTAGGGCAACATCTATTTAAATCAGTGAAGTCTACACACATCCGCCATTTGAAATTTTTCTTTTTCACCCAGACCGGGTTAGCGGTCCATAACGGATATTGTGATTCGCGGATGTGGCCTACTTTCGTTATACGGTCTACTTCTTCCATTATTGCTTCGGTTTTTTGTTGGGAAAAAGATCTTCGCTTCTGAATGATTGTGCGTACGCTGTTACGAATAGCTAATCTGTGACAAATGACCTCTTCTGGTACTCCTTTAACGTCCTCTGTACACCACGCAAACAAATGTAATTTGGTCGAAAGAAATCTGATTAAGCTTTCTTTTACTTCAGGCGATAACCTTGTTCCTATCTTGAGACTCCTCCTAGGGACAAACACATGATCCTCAAACCCTTCATCGGGGACCATGAATCTAGGGGACTCTCTCGGATCATCAACAAGATCAGAATCCGAAGGAGGCCCCTCTGAATGCTATTCTTTTCTGCATCTGACCCCCTTCAACTGCATAAGGGCCAATGCTGCCTTGTAACATTCTCTAGCCATTTTCTTACTTGATCTTACAGTTCCGATGTTACTTCCCACTATGTATTTCAAGCATTGGTGGATCGTGGATGGTACAACATGCATCTTAGACACCCAAGATCTACCAAAGATAGCATTGTACGATGTGGGTGCGTCCACTACAATGAACAGTACTGTCACTATTTTCTTGAATGGTCCCATGCCTAGCTCCACCATTCCCTCGAATTCTCCGATGACGTCTGCGGTCGCACCGGTGAATCCCACTATTGTCCTATCGGATCGTTGGATATCTGGAGGATTGTATCTTATTGTAGGTGGTCATGAACATGATATTGGTGGAACTTCCCGTATCAATCAGAATTTTTATTATCTCGTTTCCGGCTATCTTTGCTCCGATTACCACGACGTCTTCATACAGACCAGCAACTTCCCTCATGTCGTCATCCTCAAAGCAAATGATTGATGATGGGTTCCAATAAAGGTGTGATGAAGGTTCCACCTGCAACTGTGTTGCTAGACTAACGATATACCTCTTCCTTGAGTAGTTTGATATTCTTTCCACTGTATCTCCCCCAAAAATGGTTAATGACTCAAAAAATGAACATAAGTCACTGACCTTTCCTCGACCATATTTATGCTATTCCTGTCCGGCTTCGGATCAAGATACTGTGTTGCCATATCAAAAGCATCTAGAAATTATTTTTCGATCGCATCGGAAATCATCATGGTACCATCTTGTCTTGGAGCGACTTATTGTTTAGGCACCACTGCGGTATTCTTTTTGACAAATTCAACCAATTTTCCGTTTTGTATAAAGTATTGGACCTCTTTCTTCAGAGCCACACAATCCTTAGTGTGATGCCCAATGTTGTCATGGAACTGGCAGTACTTGTTCTTTCTGTGTTCCCTCGGAGTCTGAAGAGGGAAGGGTTTGCGGAAGTGTACGTTTGCCTGTGCTTTCTCGAAGATTGTAGAGACACATTCGGTTAACTCAGCATAGTGAGTGGGTCAGACCCATCTGTTCGAGGCTGGTCGCACATACTGATGAGGTGATGGACCTGCCTGATGGTACTGTTGGATCTGTGCCACCCGCTGAGGGGTTTGATTTGTTGCTTGAACTGTCTGAGCGCATGGTCGGACAGTCATAATTGGTTGAGCAGCTTGGGGTTAGGCATTCACCGTTGTTGTACTTACTCTGGCTAGATTCGGATCCTGATAGAATTGAGATATGAACTCTATCTCTGAGGCCCTGGTTTCTTCAACTAAAATTCTTTTTTCTATCTAATCTAACAGAGCTCCAAACGTCATTGCTTGTGTTTCTGCCGTATTGTATTTCATCACCCCCGGAAGAAGACCCATCCGGAAGGAAGCCGAAGCTACTTTGTCCTCGCAGTACTCCATGTCCGTCTTGACTTGGATGAATCACTTGGTGTACACTTTTAAACTCTCTCCAATATTTTATCGACAGTAAATCATGGTGTCTTCATTAGCCCGAAACTTCTTGCTTCTGACGAAGTGTTGTCGGAACATGCTCCAGAGCATATCAAAATTCTTTATACTCCTTTGAGGCAGTCAGTTGTACCAAGTAGAAGCATCGTTCTTGAACGTCTGAGAGAAAGCTCTGCACAACAACTTATCGTCATCATCATAGTTGATCATGAAGTTCTTGAACTGTTCGATGTGGTTGTCGGGATACTGGGTCCCATCGAACTTTCTAGCTTAGAAATATCGAACCATTTAGGAAGGTATCCAGAAAGAATTTACAAGGAGAGAGGTGATGACCTCCAATTATATCCGACCTTGTATGTACTCCCCCCCGGACCGTCATTTGTGGCTGGGTATAATCTCTCTTTGGTTCGAGAAGTAAAATGGTTACTGACTCTAAAGTCTTGTTGGTAGCTATCGGACTTAGTATGCCTCCGAGTAGTGGCAGGGTCCTCGGGGTGAATATTTCTTTTACAAACATCGTCTTTCCTCCTCGAATCACTCATTTTCCTACTGGCCCGATGAGTACGCTTATGCTTCCTCAGATCTTTGTGCTTTCGATCCATCTTATACCTTGAGTCAGTGTCCGAAGACGAAGAATAATCAGAACTCAGCGAAGTATATTCGCTCGACTCAGACGCCTGATATTTTTGCTCGGATCTAGTGCGTGTTTTGGAACGCCGATGGCCCTTCTGGCGTCGGTCTTCTTTGGGTACAACAACATTTTGGATGTGTTCAGCCTCGACCTTCTCTTGTTGAACTTTTGATCTAACCGTTCTAGTGCTCGCCACCATAGCGTCCCTTTCAACATTTAGTCTCTCGATGTCTTCCAACAACTCTCTCCGTCTGGAAACCAAAACTGATTCCTCTAAAAGTTCCTATGCACGCCAATTTGGAGCATTGCCCTCGATCGTAACCTGTTCCTCCATCAAATGATCTCCAGACTCGACACCAACTAAGTCTTTGGTTAGGTTAGCCTCAATCTCTCGACGCATTTCTGTATCCAGAATTTTTTTAGTTTTTAGTTTTTAAGGTTTTAGAAAATTAATTCTGGGTACCAAACGTTTCCCACAGACGGTGCCACTGATGCTCTTAGAGATTCTTTAGTGAGGCTTAGAAACAAAGATATTTATGTGAATGGGTCGGACTAGATAATGTTTGTATGACGTGACTGTGAATAGTAAATTGCTAGAAATAGAAAAGACAAAAGGAATATATGTTGTAATTATTACTCAATCATTGGACCATTTCCCAAAAGGGAATGTCCTTTTTATAGGAAAAGAGGTAGAGGGTGAAATTACATGTTTACCATTATGAGAATGGATTTCTTACCCCACTATAATACTATTTACAAACAAGTTTTACGGGACTATCATTTAAGTCCCTCATTTCTTATGTGTGCTTTACTTTGGGCCTTAGCCACTAAATACATTGGCCTTAAACTTATTAGTGGGCTAAATTACATGCCAAACACCTATATTTTCCTTATCTTATCAGTAGCCCCCCGGTCCATGTGCAGTTCTCTGGACGTGGACTTAAATTGCAAGTTGAAGAGTGTCGGGCACGAGGACCAATCAAAAAATAAAGTGTTGAAGTCGAGTAAGAAACGAATGAGGTGGAATATGACGATAAGAGACCAAAAATGGAATCTACCATACTAAAGGAGTATCTTTTCATCAGAAAAATCCTTGAAGTCAAGCTGCCCCGCAAATTTGATCCTTATCGAATGAACACTTACGATCGGTAGCAGTTCACGAATATGATGATGAGATTCAACCCACACGATGTTTTATGTTGTGTAGCATTTTCCATGACGTTTAATTGAAGTATACTAAAATGGTTCATTAACCTACCTAAAAGGACAATTGGAGATTTCAAAGGCTCTTAAGGCGCTTACAAAAATCAATTCTTCAGTAACAAATTCCACAAAAGAAGGGTGACTCTATCATGAAAATGTACCAAATTCAGGAGAAATGATAAAAAGATATGTTCACATATTTGTTCATGAAATGAACACCTTGTCACTTTGCAAAGAGGACATTGCAGTGACGTCAATCAAGAAAGGGTTGGACACGGATGAACTGCTCTATGATTACCTTGTTGGCTTTTCGATTGATAATATAGAGGACATTTTGACACGCTCTGATTAGTTTATCAGATTTGGGGATTCTAAGAAGAGAGCCAAGATTCAAAGGTATTGGCACCACATAAAATGAGTAGTTATAAGGTCGTAAGAGTTCTATTAAGCATACCTATGACCTTATATTACGACAACTCGGTTTGAAGGTTCACCTCTAAAACCAAGAATATAGAAGTTATCTTTGACAAGACTAGAGGGAGGGAAAAGTATCAGCCTCTTCGTAGCATGCTTGCCCCTAACAATGAGAGATCACGTAGACACTTCTGTGCATACCATAATGACCATGATCATGCAACTAATGACTACTAGCAGTCACATGAGGAGATATTGAGATTGATCGATAATGATGAGTTAGTTCAGTTTATCAAGCATAAGGAAAGGGACCAATGCAAATAGAAAAAACAACAAAGAGGTGATAAACGACAGATTGGAGAAAATATAGATGATATAAGGAAGCAACAACGAATTCATACTATTTCCGGTGGGAATATGTTGTCGGCTCTGAAGCCTGCGGGGAAAAAGCACAAGAAATACTTAGAGGTATAGTTGGTGGACGAGTTATCATATTACCATTATAGGAAACCGATGGTTGACTTGACTTTCAAAGATGATGACTTGAAAGACGTTATAACTCTTCACTATGACGCCCTTGTAATTAACTTGGATATAGTCGGGGTCATGGTTTTGCACGTTCTAGTCGATCGTCATCTGTCATGAGATACCAATTGATAAAAGGCTACAACGGCTTCATAAAAAATGAAGGGACTTTTCTTCCAAGAAATCCGAGCCCATCGTCAAAGAGGTAGAGAAACTGCTCAGACTTGGCCATATTTCAGAAGCCAGATACCCAAATTGGGTAGCAAACACCATAATGATTAGAAAGAAGAATGAACAATAGAGGATGTGTGTAGATTTTACAGATCTCAATAAAGCATGTCCGGATGATGCCTTCTAATTTTCTCTTATCAATCAACTGGTAGATGTAGCCTCACGAAAATAATTTATTTATTTTATAGACGCATACTTGGGATACAACCATATTCGAAGGCATCTTCATAGTAAATAACACATTGCTTTTCATACATAGTGGTTTGTATTGCTATAAATTTATGTATTTTAGTTTCAAAATACAGGGTCTACCTACCAAAGGGTCAATCAGGTATCTGAAAAAATAGAAAATAAGGGGTATATCAATAATATGATCGTGTAAAGTAACAACATGGATTTCCAGATTGAGGTCATAGTTGGCATATTCGAGACCCGATGAAAGTTTAACCTCAAGGTAAATCCCTTAAAATTATTGTTTGGAGTGTACAATAACAAGTTTTTGGGGTACATCGTTAAGAAGAACGCAATCAAAGTTGACACCAAGCAACTGAAGGCACTTTTAACAATTAAGGTACCAAAAATATTAAGGAAGTCTAAAGATTGACGAGTAATCTAGCAACTCTATCACGATTTATCTCTAAATATTCTGATAAGAGCCATTCCTTATTCAAAGTACTTAAAGGAGCAAATAAATTTAGTTGGACGAGTAAATGTCACAAGGACTTCCACACTTCAAAAGAATGTCTTAGTTTCCCCAAAATTCTTTCAGCTCCAATACGAGGTAAGCCCATATACTTATATCTATCTGTCTCCATTTGTAGTGTGAGTATCGTCTTAGTTAGAGAGGACAGATGGGTGCATCAACCTATTTATTATGTAAGTAAAAATTTGTTCGACGTTGAAAAAAGATATTTGAATCTAGAGAAATTGACCCTAGGACTGTTGGTAGCTACAAGGACGATGAGATCATATTTTTCAAGTCATACCATTGTCTTACGAACTTCTTTTCCCTCTCAAGAATTTACTATAAAAGTCAGATATCTCAGGAAGACTCGTGGGATGTTCAATCGAGTTAAGAGGGTATTTGCAGATATGTTTTTTTTGAGTTATGGTTTGTTAAAAAAACATAAAAGAGAGAGAGAGAGAGAGAGAGAGAGAGAGAGAGAGAGAGAGAGAGAGAGAGAGAGAGCGAGAGAGAGAGAGAGAGAGAGAGAGAG
>JAUPFV010000285.1:72500-75000 GCA_036936605.1 Limnanthes douglasii subsp. nivea | reverse complement strand
ATCACGAATCATTCACAACAGTAGGATACACCTGTTATCAAGTATGTTTGTGGGAATTTCAGTTGGCAGTAGCAAAAATCATGCCGTAGATCTCCGAAGGACCGGCTCTAAACACCTCCAGAATCACGTCTCCGCGTCCCGTCATTCGATGTTTAGAGACTTATAGCGACAGCATCTCCGATCCGTCCCAAAAATTTATGCTACGTACCCCTTCCAACGCCCGCAAACAACCATCGTCTAGAGGCAAATCCTACCATTGCTGCTGATTCAATTGCTTTGGAATTGTAATAACCAATAGCTCCAACCCCTCTGTGTGACCGACTGCCCTACCCTCTTCGGTGAAAAGTAGGGCCAAATAGGACTACTAGGAATCATAAGAGGGTCTGTGGAATGCAGCAACACAAAACCATAGACTACCTCTTACTTTTTGTCGTAGGGGTATTTTGGTCTTTTCCTATGGAAGGCCAAAACCGCAATACATCCACCACAAAAACGAGTTCCTACTAATCCCCACCTTCGCATCGGGAGGAATCCGCCCGCTTCCTCACTCGTTAAGCACAAATTGTCCTTTAGCCGTAAGAGGGGTATTTTGGTCTTTTACTTCCCACCTCGGACAATTTGTGCTTAAAAGGCTACAAAGGCTACCAATGCCGCACTAGTATGTGCGACATTCGGTGCTTGCCGGCTAAAACAAGCACCTTTGGGGCAACTCCAACTTTCACCAGTTGGCTCACCCCCCCTAAGTAGCTTAATAGGCTGTTTTAGCTAGAACACTAGGTAGTGCTTTTATGTTTGAACCATCACCCTACCTTCAAAAGTGGGGAATCCGAAGGAATTTGATTATGAAACTTTGCAGTTATGTTAACAATGGATAAAAACAAGTGTTCACAAAGTTTGAACTAAAAATTCAAACCATAAGTATTTTATATATATTTATTTAACGAAAAACGTTAGAAAAATCATAACAAATTTAATTTTGGTTTAAAAATTACAAACTCGACTCTTAAAAATCCTACATGTTATAAGGATTGTATGATGGAAAGTATTTTGAGTTTTGCACGAGTAGAAAAAAAGATATCACATTTTCTATGTTCTTTGGCCCCATTTGGGGCGCTGCTGGCACGACACAGCCCAGTAGTGGCCTGCCACTGGCGCCACAATGCGGGCCACTTGCACCACATTGACCGGCCACTGGCGCCTCAAATGCTGGCTCTGGCGCCACAATGCTGGCCACTGGCGCCACATTGCTGCCCACTGGTACCACAATGGCCGGCCACTGGTGCCACAGCACTGGCCACAAGCCTCAAATGCTGGCTCTGGCGCCACAATGCTGGCCACTGGCGCCACATTGCTGCCCACTGGTACCACAATGGCCGGCCACTGGTGCCACAGCACTGGCAACAAGCCTCAAATGCTGGCTCTGGCGCCACAATGCTGGCCACTGGCGCCACATTGCTGGCCACTGGTACCACATTGGCTGGCCACTGGTGCCACAGCACTGGCCACTGGCGCCTCAAATGCTGGCCACAATGGCCGGCCACTGGCGCCACATTGCCGGCCACAGTGGTGCCACACTGGCCGGCCACTGGTGCCACATTGGCCGGCCATTGGCGCCACATTGCTGGACAGCAAAAAACCGGCCAACAATGGCTCGGTTCCCATATCTCGGTTGTCCGAATGCGGATTTCTATATATGGATTCCATGCAGTTTTTCGAGATCTACGCGGTGGTTAATTACCTACGGTGATTAACCGAAGTGTGGACCCAAAAAAACGCCGTTTTGCATGTTAATTTTAGATTTTTAGAATTATTTAGGGATTTTAGGAAATAGAAACCCTAAAATTGGCTCGATTTTTCGATTTGAATTCCGATTTCACCGCATAGCTTCATATTTTATGGCCGACACTATCCGAATATCGAATCAATTTTGGAAAGCCCCAATTTATGGAAGTCTTACCGTATGTTTGTATACTAGTGGATACGAGCTATATCGTCAATGTAGGTTTGGTGTAGCGGTTAGTGAAGTAGTGACTTTTTATATCCCAACGGCGTGGGTTCGAACCTCGCTGGTCGCTTTTTTTTCTTTAATTATTTTTCGTCCCTCCTTTCGGAGTAAATTCGTGGTGCTTGGTAGAGTTTACCGCGTGGTAGAAACAACGCTATGGTAAAGTTTCGGTATTTTTTAACCAACGCCGAAAAATATGACTTTATTTTATAACTCACGATTTTTTTACCATCACACTTTCAAGTCCATAACTTTGGCTAAGGATGTCGGAATCTTCCGAATTATTTTTTCATTCCGCATTATTTTTCGGTATCTAAGCGATGGTGAAGTTTCGGTAATTTTTTACCCTTTGGTTTGTTCGTTCCTATAAATCCGGGCAACTTGTATTTCGTTTTTTCTTAAAACCGTAGCTCCAAACCTTTGCAAGTCCATACCTTTGGCTTCGGATGTCCGAATCATGTGATTTTTTTTTATTCCACAATATTTTCCGATATC
>JAUPFV010000285.1:30000-32500 GCA_036936605.1 Limnanthes douglasii subsp. nivea | reverse complement strand
CACGTCTCCGCGTCCCGTCATTCGATGTTTAGAGACTTATAGCGACAGCATCTCCGATCCGTCCCAAAAATTTATGCTACGTACCCCTTCCAACGCCCGCAAACAACCATCGTCTAGAGGCAAATCCTACCATTGCTGCTGATTCAATTGCTTTGGAATTGTAATAACCAATAGCTCCAACCCCTCTGTGTGACCGACTGCCCTACCCTCTTCGGTGAAAAGTAGGGCCAAATAGGACTACTAGGAATCATAAGAGGGTCTGTGGAATGCAGCAACACAAAACCATAGACTACCTCTTACTTTTTGTCGTAGGGGTATTTTGGTCTTTTCCTATGGAAGGCCAAAACCGCAATACATCCACCACAAAAACGAGTTCCTACTAATCCCCACCTTCGCATCGGGAGGAATCCGCCCGCTTCCTCACTCGTTAAGCACAAATTGTCCTTTAGCCGTAAGAGGGGTATTTTGGTCTTTTACTTCCCACCTCGGACAATTTGTGCTTAAAAGGCTACAAAGGCTACCAATGCCGCACTAGTATGTGCGACATTCGGTGCTTGCCGGCTAAAACAAGCACCTTTGGGGCAACTCCAACTTTCACCAGTTGGCTCACCCCCCCTAAGTAGCTTAATAGGCTGTTTTAGCTAGAACACTAGGTAGTGCTTTTATGTTTGAACCATCACCCTACCTTCAAAAGTGGGGAATCCGAAGGAATTTGATTATGAAACTTTGCAGTTATGTTAACAATGGATAAAAACAAGTGTTCACAAAGTTTGAACTAAAAATTCAAACCATAAGTATTTTATATATATTTATTTAACGAAAAACGTTAGAAAAATCATAACAAATTTAATTTTGGTTTAAAAATTACAAACTCGACTCTTAAAAATCCTACATGTTATAAGGATTGTATGATGGAAAGTATTTTGAGTTTTGCACGAGTAGAAAAAAAGATATCACATTTTCTATGTTCTTTGGCCCCATTTGGGGCGCTGCTGGCACGACACAGCCCAGTAGTGGCCTGCCACTGGCGCCACAATGCGGGCCACTTGCACCACATTGACCGGCCACTGGCGCCTCAAATGCTGGCTCTGGCGCCACAATGCTGGCCACTGGCGCCACATTGCTGCCCACTGGTACCACAATGGCCGGCCACTGGTGCCACAGCACTGGCCACAAGCCTCAAATGCTGGCTCTGGCGCCACAATGCTGGCCACTGGCGCCACATTGCTGCCCACTGGTACCACAATGGCCGGCCACTGGTGCCACAGCACTGGCAACAAGCCTCAAATGCTGGCTCTGGCGCCACAATGCTGGCCACTGGCGCCACATTGCTGGCCACTGGTACCACATTGGCTGGCCACTGGTGCCACAGCACTGGCCACTGGCGCCTCAAATGCTGGCCACAATGGCCGGCCACTGGCGCCACATTGCCGGCCACAGTGGTGCCACACTGGCCGGCCACTGGTGCCACATTGGCCGGCCATTGGCGCCACATTGCTGGACAGCAAAAAACCGGCCAACAATGGCTCGGTTCCCATATCTCGGTTGTCCGAATGCGGATTTCTATATATGGATTCCATGCAGTTTTTCGAGATCTACGCGGTGGTTAATTACCTACGGTGATTAACCGAAGTGTGGACCCAAAAAAACGCCGTTTTGCATGTTAATTTTAGATTTTTAGAATTATTTAGGGATTTTAGGAAATAGAAACCCTAAAATTGGCTCGATTTTTCGATTTGAATTCCGATTTCACCGCATAGCTTCATATTTTATGGCCGACACTATCCGAATATCGAATCAATTTTGGAAAGCCCCAATTTATGGAAGTCTTACCGTATGTTTGTATACTAGTGGATACGAGCTATATCGTCAATGTAGGTTTGGTGTAGCGGTTAGTGAAGTAGTGACTTTTTATATCCCAACGGCGTGGGTTCGAACCTCGCTGGTCGCTTTTTTTTCTTTAATTATTTTTCGTCCCTCCTTTCGGAGTAAATTCGTGGTGCTTGGTAGAGTTTACCGCGTGGTAGAAACAACGCTATGGTAAAGTTTCGGTATTTTTTAACCAACGCCGAAAAATATGACTTTATTTTATAACTCACGATTTTTTTACCATCACACTTTCAAGTCCATAACTTTGGCTAAGGATGTCGGAATCTTCCGAATTATTTTTTCATTCCGCATTATTTTTCGGTATCTAAGCGATGGTGAAGTTTCGGTAATTTTTTACCCTTTGGTTTGTTCGTTCCTATAAATCCGGGCAACTTGTATTTCGTTTTTTCTTAAAACCGTAGCTCCAAACCTTTGCAAGTCCATACCTTTGGCTTCGGATGTCCGAATCATGTGATTTTTTTTTATTCCACAATATTTTCCGATATCCATGCGATGGTAAAGTTTCGGTATTATTTACCCAATGTGGAAAAATATGACTTTTTTAGCTAAACCGGTGGGTTATAGCTTACGATTTTTTTACCATCACCTTTGCAAGTCCGTAACTTTGGCT
>JAUPFV010000284.1:0-82308 GCA_036936605.1 Limnanthes douglasii subsp. nivea | reverse complement strand
AGGGGAACCTGTTGGATACTCTGTTGGAATGCATGAGATATATGTCGTTGGATATTCCACTAAAATAGTATAGGATATTTTTAGGGATTCAGTTGGAGTGTTGCAAAATATTGTTAGATATTTGACTGAAATGACTATGGACCCTCCTGGAGATTATGTTAAAGTCGCGGTAGTATTGGTGAGACTTTTTGTCCATTCAAATAATTTTGAGTGTTTATTGGTGGTCCATCACACCTTTCACCAAACTCATAACTAAAGGGTCGATGCTCCCGTACTTGTTCCTCTCTAGATTCACCCAAGTTTACTATGAGATTCTTGGTATTGATCAAGCGAGTACATAAGTCTATTCCTTTATTACCCATACTAGGATACATGTCAATGCTCATATCGATCAGTAAACTACGCAATTCTTCTTTCATTTTCATTCTCATTATGATTATCTCATCTTGGAATGTGCATGGTCTCTGATAAGGGGAGGAAAATATAGGTGTTTAGCATGTAATTTAACCCACAAATAAGGTCAAAGTCCATGTATTTAGTGGCTAAGGACTAACGTAAAGCACACATAAAAAGTGAGGGACTTAAATGATAGTCCCCTAGAACTTGTTTGTAAATAGTAAAATAGTGGGGGTAAGAAATCCACTTTTATAATGGTAAACATGTAATTTCACCATCTACTTCTTTTCTTATATAAAGGACATTTCCTTTGGGGAAAAAGGGCCAATGATTGATCAATAATTACAACGTTTATTCATTTTGTCTCTTCCATTTCTATTAATTTTCTAATCACTATCACGTCACACGAATATTCTCTAGTCCGACCCCTTCACACGAACATCTTCGCTCCCGAGTCTCACTAAAGATTCTCTGAGCTAATCAGTGGTGCCGTCTGTGGGAAACGTTTGGTACCCAGAATTAATTTTCTAAAAACTTGAAAATTAAAAGCGAAAAATTATGGATACAGAAATGCATGGAGAGATTGAGACTAATCCGACCAAATATTAAGTTGGTATCAAGTCTGGAGACCATCTGATGGACGAGCAGGTTACGAACGAGGGCAATGCCCTGAATCGGCGTGCGGAAGAAATTTTAGAGGAGTCGGTTTTGGTCGCCAGACAAAAAGAGTTGTTGGAAGACATCGAAAGATTAAATGCTGAAAGAGATCTTATGATGGCAAGCACAAAAAGGGTCAGATCCGAGGTCCGACAAGAAACATTCGAGGCCGACCACATCCAAGATGATGTTATACCTAAAGAGAGCCGACACCAGAAAAGCCATCGGCATTCTAAAAGACGTGCTAGATCCGAGCAAAAGTATGAGCCGTTCGAGTCTAGCGAATACACTTCGTTGAGCTACGATAATTCTTCTACTTCGGAGACTAACTCGAGGTATAAGGTAGATCGAAGGCACAAAGATCCGAGGAAGCATAAACATACTCATCGGACTAGCAGGAGAAGGAGTGATTCGAGGAAGAAAGATGATGCTGGTAAAAGAAAAATGTACTCCGAGGACCATGTTACTACTTGGAAACAAACTCAGTCTGATAGTTATCACCAAGATTACAGAGTCAGTAACTATTTTACTTCTCCAACCGAGGAAAGATTGTACCCTGCCACTAATGACAGTCCGGGGGGAAGTACATACAAGGTCGGACATAATTGGAGGTCGTCACCTCTCTCCCCGTAAATTATGTCTGGAAACATTTCTAAAGGGTTTGATATTTCCAAGCTAGAGAAGTTTGATGCGACTCAGGACCCTGGCAACCACATTGAACAGTTTCAAGAACTTCATGATTAACTATGATAACGCTGACAAGTTTCTGTGTAGAGCTTTCTCTCAGACGTTCAAGAACTCCGCTTCTAAGTGGTACAACCGACTGCCTCAGGGGTGTATAAAGATTTTGATATATTCTGGAGTATGTTGCGACAGCACTTTGTCGGAAGCAAGAAATTTCATGCTAACGGAGATACCATCATTTATTGTCGACAAAAGATCGGAGAAAGTTTGAAAGAGTATACCAAGCGATTCATCCAAGTCAAGACGGACATGGAGTATTGCGAGGAAAAAGTTGCGTTGGCTGCCTTCCGGATGGGTCTTCTTCCACGCGTAATGACGGATAATGCTGCATAAATACAAGCGATGACGTTTGGAGCTTTGTTAGACCAAATAGAAAAAAGAATCTTAGTCGAGGAAACCAGGGCCTCAGAGATAGAATCCATGTCTCAATTCTATCAGGATCTGAACTTAGCCAGAGCAAGTACGACAACGGTGAATGTCCGACCACAAGCTACTAAATCGACTACAACTGTCTGACCGCGGGCTCATACAGTTCAAACAACGAACCAAACCCCTCAATGGGCGACTCAGACCAACAGTATCACCAGGCTGGTCAGGCAGTAAACAGTATATCCGACCAGCCTCAAATAGGTGGTTTCGACCAGATCCGGTGCAGTTAAATGCCTTATGTTGGCTGCTCTAAAAGATTCATATCCAGGTCGTTAGACAAGTGTGCTCCTTTCTTCCAAGTACTAAGGAAATCGAACCGATTTGACTGGACTCAAAAATGTTCTGATGCTTTCAATCAAATCAAACAACATCGTTCATCCCCGGAAATATTGACAAAGCCAAATCCGGGGGAGAAGTTGTTCATATACTTAGCAGTGTCCGACTTTGCGGTCAGATCGGTTTTAGTCCGAGAAGAATCAAGCCTTCCAAGACCAGTTTATTACGTAAGCAAAAGCCTCTTAGATGCAGAAAAGAGATACATTAAATTAGAAAAGCTAGAAATTGCTCTAGTAACATCGGCTCGAAAGATGAGGCTCTACTTCCAAGCTCATACGATGGTAGTACGAACATCGTATCCCTTAAAAAATATGTTACAAAGACCTGATGTTTCTGGAAGGATGACTAAGTGGTCGGTGGAACTTGGGGATTTCGATATCGAGTTCGAACCACGAACGACGATCAAAGCGCAAGTGATAGCTGATTTTTTTAGTTGAATTTCATTCTGACATGGACGTTGTGGACATGGAAGAATAAAAATCCAACTCTGAGTGGCAAGTCCAAACCGACGGGGGTTCCAGCTCATCCGGGTGCAGAGTAGGTGTGCAATTAACTTCCCCGGATCGCATCGCAATGTATCAAGCAATTCGACTCGGTTTTCAAGCATCAAACAATGAGGCAGAGTATGAGGGAGCCATGGCCCAATATTATTATATATGAAAATATATTAATAATTAGTGGAAGAGTAAATAATCATTACATGTTAACATGAATATTATTTTAACTTAAAAATAATACATTTAGACATAATATATTAACTATCATGGAGATAAAAGGGTTTCGGTTTCTATCTAATATTTCAAGGGCTTCTAGTGAGAAGAAACCCTCTCCTCCCTTTAGAACATCCCCAACAGATAATCTATAATTTAGGTAGATATAGATTAAATTATGACATATTATAATTCTAGACTACTAAATAATACAACAGCTAATCTATAATTAAGTTAGTTTTTTAGTTTTGTAAATAGTGAGAAAAATAAGGAGAAAATATACAGATCGTGTAACCGCCTAGGTAAATATAGATTATAAAAATAAAATCTCTAAATTTAGACCACATTTTAGATTAACTGTTGGAAAGTATTTTTTTTAAAGATAATATGTATATTTAAAAATACATGTGAAATAGCGTATCTGTTGGGGATGCTCTTGGAGACCCTAATTAGGGTTTGAAACTCTTTCTGTTCAACCCAACTGTCTCTTCTTTCTATGTACTAAATCTTTTCACTTATCTAGTCTATTTTCTATTTATTTTTCATTTTGTTTCGGAGTTTGGCTTTGATAGCTCTTCGGGCCTCTGGTTAGCTTTTCAAGACGACGAATCTTTTCCCTCACCTTTACCCTTTTCGTTGATCATAGTTACCCGGATATGCACTTTCAGCTCCCTCACTTTTCCATTTTGACTCTTTTTCGTTTTATTCGTGACTCTCGACGTCAGCCTTATATTTTAGGTTTCTCGTCCTACCTTCGATTGGATTCTCATGGCTTAGAGCCGTTGTTCCGGCTACTACTATCAACTGTTTTGGTGGTTATGTGATTCAATCACTTATGCTCTTCTCCCTCTCTGGTATAAGTAGTATGATAGATTGTCTTAGACTTTATCATTTTCAGTGAGATCTTCCTCTCTTTGGGGATCTATTGTGTATTTCGACTATGTAATAACCGTTTGTTTTGTATTAATTTCTTGGTTTTAGACATATTCTAACTTCGTTCTATTGGGGTAGTTTTGAGAGAAATAAGCTGGTAATTTTAGGCTCTGTATAGCTCTCTGTGCAATGCATAGTAAATTCAGAGGAATGCCCGATGATTGTGTATACTTTTATAATTATTTAATGTTTCTAAAAATAAAAAAAAAATTAATATTCAAACGATTTCGATAAAAACAGATAAAATATTACAAGTATTTAGTTAATTTACGGTGGACTCATTGATATATATATATATATATATATTAATTATATTTATATTATATGATCAAAATATAGATTTTGAATGTTTTATGATATCATTTTGTTAATTTTTTTTAACTAAATCAACCATCAATTAAATTTTATTTTGTTTTAAAAACAGAATAATAAATAAATAAAAATGCATAAATATATATATAAAAAATTAAAATAGTAATATCAAATTGAACCAAACCTAAAAGAATCAAGCTGAAACAAATTTTATTTGGTTTTAAATAGTTACCAGATTATAACAACTGAAAGAATCAAGAACCGAAGAACCGAACCGGTCTGAACCAAATTTTATTCGCTTCCTAAACGGTTATTAGTTTAAAATAACGAGAAGACCGAGAGCCGAAAGAATCAACGTGAGAACTGAACGTTCATGCATAATTGTATTCAAAGGTACCGAACACCAAACTTTAAGACCAGATAATACTAGAACTATCAATAATGAATTATTGAATATTTAGTACCCAAATAAACTCTCATCTAATAAACATCATATTCTATAATACCTCAAATACCTATGCTTCATCATCACCCATGTCATTCTCCCTTTATTTCTTATTGTTTTAAAAGTCCGTCTTTTTCAAACGTAGCTCATAAAAAATACGAAAATACTATTAGCTTTATTTAATTAAGACAGACAAACCTAGATCTAAGACTCAGTCCGTCAAAAAGACGTTACCAAATACGTGTTCTCAAATAATATTATTTTTCTATGCTTATTAGAAACTAAAGTTAAACAAAAAACATAGTATTATGCGCTCTATCCTTTCATTTTGACATTTTAAGATGAATCATACTAGGCACCCTCTATATAGATTTTGGATTGCTTGGAATCCTAATAAATTTAGTGTTACTTTTATATATCTCATCAAATTATATATTGTTTATTACTTATATATAATGTAATTTTTTCTTCTCTCTTTCCGCTATCTACAGATTGAATGAACCATCGTTCGCTCCCTCATTTTCCATGATATGACTACCACATCTTCCTGTTTCAAAGACATCCCTTGGATTACTCGTGGCGACTTAAATGTCATCCAGAAGCCAAATGACCGAATGGGCAATTCAGACCTTTGTACCACGTCTAGAAACATAATTATTTCTACCACTTGAGTTGAACAACCTTCGAGCCACTAGTTTACAATTTTATTGGTCCAACAAACAAGCAAGTAAGCCTATCTATTTGAAAATTGACCATCTTCTTATCAACAACCATTGGGATGACCACTTCCAACATCTTGTGCTCACTATGATTACTTGCGTACCATGATCACACCAGTATTACTCTGTACCTTATTCCTAGTCATTTTACCCGAAAAACATTTTCGGTTTTCAGCATATTAAAATCCCACCCTAACTATCTTCATATTGTCACCAATAACTGGAACACCTCCATCATGTCCATCATCCCCTTCAAGCTGAAACGCCTCCAAATTACGCTCTATTGTCTAAATAAATGAGAGTTTACTAACATTAATGATTTTTTCTCTTCCGCCCGATCTTTCATCGTTTAAAACCAATACAACCTGACAAATGATCCCATCAACCATTCTCTCGTCAAGGTTCTGCCTTAATGAATTATCTTCTTTAGCCATGCATAATATTCCATCTTCAAGCATAAGTCTTACGGGACTTTGTTCAATTTAGAGGACTATAACTTCAAATCATTTCATAATAGTATCACATCTTGGATCTCTAGAAACAAATCTATTAATTAATGACCTCATGGTGTTATTTGTTCATTTCAGAAAGGTGTGACCGATATATTTGATAACCCATTCTCAAATCTCTTTGGTGTCAAACCCTCCCCCTAATTACTCAGGACTTAATAGAGTTAGAAACCTGATCAATTCTAAACTTAATACCTCCGATAAAACCCATTTGATTTGGTATATAACTGACAATGAGGTAAAAAAATCATAATTCAGTATTAACAGTAACAAAGCCCCGAAACTGACGACTACACTACCTGTTTTTTTAAGTCTTATTGGGGTGTATGGACCGTTGCTGGAATAAGACCCTCATTGCTCTGATCCCAAAGTATGACAAACCATCTTTCTCATACGACTCAAGAACCTTTACGTTCTGCAATATTACTTAGAAGGTCATCTTCAAGATCCTTGCGAATATGATTAAGGATTCTCTCTCATCTCTTATTGACTCCTCTAAATTTACCTTTATATATGGTTGGAGTATCTCTCACAATATCTTTTTTTTTCACGAGATTTTGCATGGTTACCATACCAACAGAAACGGTCCTCGTGTTGCTTCTAAGATCAACCTGACGAAGGCCTTCAAAAATATTAGTTGACATCTCATTCTTGAATTTTTTTTATAACATTGAATTTCTTAATCGTGTGATTGACTGGATTATCCAGTGTGTCTCCACTTTTTCGTATTCGATAAACATTAATGAAAATATTTTTTGTTCTTTCTATAGTAAAATAGGTCTATGGCAATATGATCATCTCTCCTCGTTTCTTTTCATCCTTATTATACAAGTACTTTCAAGTATTCAAAACAAAAGTCGTCACCCCTCATTCGGTTTCCATTAGAAGGTCAATCATTAGATTAATTCTTTTTTGGATTTTTTAAGGAAACTAAATCATATTCTAAATGTGATATATGAAAACGAAATTATTCTTATAAGTCATATACATAAAATATACCCACCATACTATTAATAGTGAAACACATCCTATAATTTAATTTATTTTTCATATTTGTTTTCACTTCCATAAAATTGCTATACTATCTCGGCATACCATTTGCAACTACATGTGACAAAATACAACGAAACCAAATTGAGAACACTATCAATTATAAATTGGGTACTTGTACGTCATTGTGCTCAAAATAATCTAAGTACATACATACCTGTATTTATTGTATTTCCACTCAAAATGATAACGTCGCAGTTGGGCCCATATCAAATATATTTTTCAAAATCTTCATCTGATTGTTTCTATATTTATACTTCTTCATTGGCCGTCTTGGATCTTGTTCTCGATCCGGATGCTTTATCGACATATTTGTTGATATTTTTTTTAGTTATCGTAGCAATCGAAAAAAATGGTTTGTAATAATATTAAAAATGAGTATAATATAATGTACTTAATTAGAAACTTTCAAGAGCAGTTTGATAATGTGTTTGGTTTGAGAAATAATGGTCGTGAATGATGATATATATAGGTAAAAAAGATTCTAGCCGTTGGATTAAACGTGCATTCGTTTGACATAACAGACACATGTTTGCTCCAACGACTATATTTGTATATTTGTTGGAGAAAACGGGCGTCTGTTATGCCCAACATATGTCAGTTTGCTTCAACGTCTAGTCCAACTCGTCGTTAGCAAAAATAGGCATCTGTTATACCAAAAGGACGCCCGTTGTCTGGAAACAACCTGCCAACAGCCAGATTAACTCGTCGTTTGCAAAAATTGGTATCTTTTACGAAATAACAAAATAAAACATACACACGTAAAAAAAATCTTCAATTAAAATTTGAAATTTAATGTTAGTTAACTCTATATCATATATAAATTTCGGGTAAAGATGTGTGAATAACATACGATATACTAAATCGAGTTTCTTTTAATAAATTTAAGATATTTTTATATGAGTTACGGAAAAAAAAGAAACAAACATCAAGAACTCTAAATATCGGGTGAGTGTTTTTGTTCTAAAGCAAAAACCTCAAAGAAATTGAAATCGGGTCTAAAATCTACAAGATACGCTTTTATTGGTTATGCATAAATTAACAAAGCTCATAGGATTTAAAACTTATAGTCTAATGTCATGTAGAATTTAAAGAATCATTTTTTTTGAAGCCACATTTAATAGTGATAACCAGGCTTACCGTCAATTACAATAAGTCAAGTGTTTAAACAAATCACATATGATGAAGAGCAACCAAATAAGCCTCGTAATAGTCAAACTTAAAAAATACAAAAAATTTAAGATCCAATGAGATATATATATATATATATATATATATATATATATATAAAATATTTTTTACAAAAAATAATTTAGAAACTCATATTGTAATGTTTTAATAGACGGTCTCAAACGTACAACAAGAAAATATCTTCAATAGATTCCATGTTTTAGAAATAGTATTTCATAAATGGAAAAATAGACTTAAACAAGTCAAAAATACTTTAGAATTAGTTTATTTACCTTCTGATTAAATAACAATCAAGTGAGTTTTTATGGGAAAAAATACCACGTAAATAGAATCATTCAAGCAAACAATACTAAATTGTTTATCAAACATTTTCAGAAAAGTAAATAAATATATTAATATGAAATGTATTATTCGGTTGCGATACCCACAAGAATAATGATTTCATTAATGATTAAATTGATATATAATTTGACGATTCATAAAATGGATGTTAAAATGACAGTCGTAAATAAAATTCTTGAATAATAGGTCTATATTAAACCACCTAAGAGATTTGTTATCTTGAAAAATGAATCAAAGGTATGTTGACTTGTTAAATTGTTATATGGTTTAGAAAAATAACCTAGTAAATTACATGTAATCCTTTATCATATCATTATATCTTATGTGTTTATATATTACAATATAGATACGTATATACACACTTAAGTTTGTGATGATACATAGCTCATTATGTAATTTACATAACAATTTACTTTTATTATAAATAACGACATGAAGAGGATTATAAAAATTATAAACTTCTTAGGATCATATTTAGGCTAAATATTTATCTTTAATCCATTTTGTAATATTTCATAATATTTAATGTCAGATCTCATTTTTGTAGCTATAAAGAGTGGTCCGACCAGCACACAACCTCACAACCAAAATAAAAAGATGTGATTATCGTCTCAAGTAGTACAATTAGCTGGTGAGTTATATTCGAAAAATGTTGACACGATCGTACGACTTAACAATGATTTTTTCATTTGTTCTCAAAGTTGGCCAGACATAATTGGCTACAAAATAATGTTTGTGATGATTATTGGACAACTCGTAACTCCAAACTACAAGATTATCATGTATGTTCGGGAAAATATCTTTTTGTTTGTATGTAGCTAGTTAGTTTTGTTCTCCAATCAAATTATTTTCTATGATTATGATGTCATGTTAGTCTAACATAATAAATTTAGATGATTGTTTTTGTATTATTACCAATGGAGTGTTATTATTGCATAAGATATTTGCCTTTTTGTTTGCATTTGTATTATTATTTTGGAGTACTTATTGATAAATGATCATGTCAAAATATTATTCATATTATTCAAATATTTAGGATATCATGGGGTACGTAAAATAAACAATACTTTACATTTATATTGAAAGAAGTGTTAAGAATAAATTTTTTTATTATTATGCAATTAGATTATGGAAGCCTGATGTTTTTTTTAGCTTAATAAAAGACATACATCATCTAATATCTCATATAATAGGTAGAAAATAAACTTTTCAAAAATAATTTTTGATAATTAGTAAAAACAATTACTCATCATGCGGAAACAAAATTTAAGTGTAAAAGTCTTGAGGTGAAATTCTAAATATTGCAAGAAGCCTTGTCAACCTATCCATTAGTGTATTATATCAATTTTTATGTAAAAGCCATATGATATAAATATATCTGATTTTTTTCCATATTAGTTATATTTTTACATCAATTTCTCATGTAATAGTCTTAAGAAAACCCACGAAAACAAAACAAAATAGAACCTTACATCTAAGTATGAAACCAACATAACCAAGGAATTGTAACGCTAGAAGTAGTATGTCAAAACAAAGACAACTAAAGCGTAACTAGAGCTACAATGATGAATGACAAAACAAACATCCAAAAGAATAAACCCACAAAAATGTTTCACATATGTAGAAAATATTAATGATATTGGTGTATACAGAGCCACATGATTTTTACGGATAACTACCCCAAAGGACATTCTCGATTATTTATCCTGAATTGATCAATTCTTGGAATGGCATAATTTGTGCAACGGTCGTCAGGTCATATTTACGAAATAAAGTTGGTGGTACAAGTAAGATTATTTTGGACTAGTGTTGAAATACATATACAAAGAACATGATAAATTTCAATAATTTCATGTGTAAATAAAAAGAAAACTAAATAAAATATTTGTTCCCTTGTGTTATCAACAACAATTGCTTGATGAGTGACACATACTTCATCAATGCAACATGGTTGTTATTGAATATATTTCTCAATTTGAAGAATTAATGGTGATATGAAATGAAAATAAAGATTCATTGGTTATTCGCTCTCGTTTCAGAACAAGACTTCATTAGGAAAATTGAAAATAAAACTAATAACTCATGATATGGATACAATAGAACTAGCTTACCAAGTGGTAAGAGAACTGAAACGACATCTATACTTAAATCCAACGAGCATCATCGTAGGATACACTTCACATGTAATTCTATCATAATCCTAATAATTTGAAACAAAAGCCAATTCGATACCAAATAGTCACGATGTTTAAAAGGTGTCTATGAACAAAGAAAAATAAAATCTAAAGATACTATTGTAAAAAACAACATTGTGGAGCTACGGGTGCCAAGGTTTTGGTCATCTTGCTATCAAATTCCCCATAAAATAAGTAACTCGAACAATGTTAACAATTAAAACCAACGAAATACAAATTATTTTTTAAGTAGAAATTTTATGAACCAGATCCAGATATGAACGATAATGAAATGTGCTGGGAAATCGTTCCTCTAAGAAGAACTTTCAACATGTTTAATGAAAATAATAAAAGGAAAATATGTAAAGTAAATCAAGTACATAATATAAAATTTTACACGGCCCAGATTGTGAAGAAATTCTACATCCACGAGAAATGGATACTCTATTTTACTATCAAGGAGGTTACAGTACGAACTCTATCAAAGATAACAAAACTGAGTCACTCTCTGTGTTGTAAATCACTCACGGATTACAACGTAATATGAATCCATAGTTTACTCTCATAGTTTTTCTCTCCTACCTTACTTTTCTATCTAGGAAACATACGTTATACTCTAGATAATATACATACATACAAATAAATCAACTCTTCGATACCCTTAAAACACATGTCGTGCTTATTCTATTTATATATTATATAAAAGAATCCTATAATCTTCTTTAATCATAAACCATCATTTAATCAATTACTATCACAAAAACCTAGTCTTTCAACATACACTCAAGATTAAATCTTCAAAAAACAAAATCAAATAAATATGAAATCCAATTCAATTAAGAACAAACAATATTATTTTAGTTGAATAGGAAACCTAGCTAAATAGAAACCCAACAAAATAGAAAACCCAATTAAATAGGAAATCTAGTAAATTAGAAAACCTAGTAGAATAGAAAACCTGGTAAATATTGTATCCAACAAAATAAAGTACCCAGTTAAATATGAAACCTATCGAAATATGAAACACAGTTCATCGAGAATCCATATTTGTTAAGTTCACCTAGGCATTTTCACTCAAAAGCTCGGGTCAAAGATGCCACAACGTGGCTGAATCATTTTGTATGCTAGACATACATCATATCACTACATAACCATCAGTAACTAGAACTTATTTAGTCTTATAAGCTTTCAAAAAACTAGTGCGCCTTATAAAATCATAAGTATGTCGTCTCCAACTATATATGTAAACCCTTTCTCATCTAACAGCCCAATAGAAGGAAGATTTTGTTTAATTTCGGGTACATACCTTAACTTGTTAATAACTCTCTTAAATGTTGTAGACATCTTGAGTCAAACAATTTTTACCCTTTGATAATACATTATCCATCATTCTATAAGATGACCATCTCCACCTTCAAAAAATTATAGGTTTCAAACCAATATTTATTTGAACTCATGTAGAACGATGTGCCCAAATCCAATACTCATTTATCATTGTACATCCAAGAATAAACAACCATTAAACCATTAACATACTCAAAGTCATCTGATACCATTGCGGTATCTCCCACTGTGCTCTTCAGATTAATATTATTATTTTCTTTCTCTAGGTAGTTATTATAGATATTTAATTTTTTTATGCATGTCCAATATATTACTTTAGAACCCGTCGCTATCCCCTTGACTTTGACTGAGAATTTCTTCACTTTTTGCTTAAATTGTTTCCTAATATTCTTTTTATACTCAAACATAACCATCATAATCACACTTTGAGACGACCTTCCTTTGAATATACTTTTAGTTTAATACGCTCTTTACTTCAGCCGTTATAAGCAAATATTTTATGTAAACCATGGTGTCCATAAAGTGATCATACACCTTCAAAAAAATACCTAGAAATATGATTATCATATCCTGGTCTTCACTTTGATGCCAACTGCATTTAAGTCAAGTATAATTTTGTCGTAGCCATCTAGATGACTTCGTATATATTTCGTACCATCCATAGATAACATGCATAATGTTTTCTTGAGGTATAATATGTTTCATAAGTATTTTTCATGTAAATTTCCACCATATGGTTCTGAATCCCCAACATAGTATGCTCTTCAGATCCCTCATGCAACATTTCATCTCCCAAGCTTACTATAAGGGCACTATGAGATTTAGACAGTCCCACAATATCAATCCATGTAAATTACTCATTAATGGTAGCTAGTATCTTTTGTAGTAGGAAAACTTTAATATTAAATCTCTAGAGGTTAAAATCATTTTCTTCATTGAATTTCTCTAGGTTAAGATTAATAGAAATCATCTTTTGTGACTTTTTGGTTTCAAGGTGAGATATTCCTCTCTAATATCTGGATCGTAAAACAATATTTGTCTATTCTTTGTTGTTTTATACTCAAGACAATACTTGTTGGGAATCGCTCCTCTAAAAAGAACTTTCAACATATTTGATGGATACAATAAAAGGAAAAATAAAAACTAAACCAAATACATAAAACAACATTTTACGTGGTTTGGATTTTGAAAAAACCCTACGTCCACGGGCAACGAGTACTCTATCTTATTATCAAGGAGGCTACGAGGAAAACTATATCAAACACAATAATTCTCAATCACTCTTAATGTTACGAATTTTTCATGGATTACAAATGCATATGAATCAAGAGTTTTCTCTCAATGTTTGTCTTTCGTACCTCACTTTTGTTTTTAAAACTAAACACTCTACTTTACAACATATACATATACATATATATATATATATCAACACTTCGCTACCCCTGAAAACTCTATCTTGATTTTTCTATTTATAGATTCCATAGAATAATCTTAAATTTTTCTTTAATCATAATATATCCTTTAATCGATGGTTGCCATGAAACCCTTATCTTTTAATATATGCTCCAGATTAAATCTTCAAAACATGAAATTTCATAAATATGAAATTCAGTTCAATTAAGAACAAAATACATTGTGTTAGTGAAATAAGGAACCCAATTAAATAGGAAACTCACCAACATTATAAATCTAATTAGATAAGAAACCTAGTTAAAACCCACCAAAATAAAAACTTAGTTAAATATGAAACCCAAATAAATAGGAAACTCAGTTCATCAACAATTTGCTTTATTAACGAGTTAATTCTAGCATATACCTAACAAAATGAATGAAGAATGATAACTGGTTCAACCGAACGTCACTGAATATTAGAAAAATCCATTGATAAATGCAAAGTAAAAAAGGCTTTATACACTAGTCGCGAGAAAGAATTTATTGTAAAAACGTTACTTATAATTTTAGGGAATCATTATTATACGTACGGGATTCTGGATCATTTATCCAAAAATGAGCACGTGTTCTATGGAATTCGATACATCTAACGTGGTAAAGGTTTTTTGAAAAAGATTATTAGATTGTATGAGTTATCTATAATATTTGATGAAGATTTAGTATTCACTAGTTACTTTTTGGAATAGCCTTTCGCGCTTGATGGACACTAATTCAAAAAAAAATGCCTACCATTTCAAAACGGATAACCAAATAAACATTAAGCCAACATTTGTAATTCTTACCCTCTAAGAAAATATATTCGAACGAATGTCCCAAAATGGGCTACACTTATAGCATGCATGGGATGCTTTTTTTTTACTTTACTAAATAGCATCATCATATGTACGATGAAAATATGGTATTCATAAGTTAGTTTCGAAAGAGTTTTTGGCACATGATGGATACTATCATGAAACAAATAGTCAACCAAAAATAATAAATCGTAATTAGACTAATTTATTTTGGTCCTTAAGTAATATTTTTAACATGTTTTCAATAGGACAAAGCGGATATCAAATTTTTTTACGTTGTTGCAATGACGAAAGGATAACAAAAGAGAAGGTAGAATATGGTGTTGATCGTAGTATTTTCTAACTATATTTACCAGAGTCGAGATTGTTACTTTTATTACCAGAGTCGAGATTGTTTTATTAAAAATGAGGATAAAAAAGTTTAAAAACTTAACATTTATTTTTGAAATTTTTTAAGAATCACAAACCTAAATAAGCTACTCTTTTACTAAATCGAAAAGATTTAGTACTTCTTTTTAAGTTAGTGTAAGATTTAAAAATATTTAGGATCCTCTAAAAATAAGAGGAGGATCAACGTATTAAATATTTTTTTAGAATTAAAAATAAAAATAAAAATTAACTTTAGTATATATGATCGTAAAATTTAAAATTTTCGGTGAATTTTAAATACGAAATTTTGTCGAACGATTCAAAACCTATTTATTCATGTAGATACTTTTTAATTTACCTTATATGATTTCACATTTACTTTTAACATATTTTAAAAAGAAAATCAAAAAATACATACTATAAAATAATTATAATTTTAAAAAATTATTCATAATCATAATTTTCATCCATTTACGAAATAAACTTTAATTATGCCTGTTATAAATTTTTATAATTATAATTTTTTTTAAATATTCATAAAAAGAATATGAATGTTATGTTTATCACAGTAAAAGATCATATGAACTCCAGTATAGTAGTAAATGTCAATGTTAAGTCTATTTCGCAAATGTCCAGTTGTGATAACGTTAAGTCTATTTCCTTCCGATACCTAGTTTCGGGGTAATGTTAAGTCGTTTTCACTTTTTCACGCTTTCACTCTTAGCCTAGGTTAAGTAGACTTGGAAGAAAACTTGTGTATTGGTAGCCTAGGTTAAATAGACTCACTCTGAAACGAAAACACGTAAAACTAAAACTAACTAACTATATATATACAGACGGGGTACTTGTTAGGTTTATTTATTTTAATTGATGACAAATCACACAGCAACCCACATTCTTCTCTAACACCAGACACTCGCACACTCGCTCACTCGCTCTTCCCAACAAAATCAATCCGGTACACACCCAGTTAATAACTACTCCTATATTTTAACTTATTTAAATAAAAAAATTAGTATTCACTAAATAATACTCACGGTTCGATTTTTATAATTTATTTTAGATAATTAAATTAAATATATTCCATCACAGGTGAACTAAAAAATAATATTAAACGAAGCTTCCCATTGCATGCATCAATTATGCATGGTTAAATGTCATAATATCATAATCGTCCTTCCTCTTATCGTCTAACTCTAACTGCTATCTACGTTTTTAATGAAACTTAACATCGTATCTATTTTTTGAGTGACTTTAGGTATTTAGCTTCTCATGATAAGGGTACTCTCTGAATTGTTCTTAGAGATTTTAACGCTATACGAAAACCGGAGAGCGTTTAGGTTCTTCGGAACTCTGGACCCATACAATCGATGACTTCAATAAATATTGTTATCCATGCGAATCCAGTGATCTCCGTTAAACTGGATTTCTGTTCACCTAGATTAATAAACAACCTTCTCACCTAGTTCTATCCAAAATTGATTGAGTCCTTGTCATCCCTGATTGGGACGACTAATTTCCGATGACTGTTGCTCATTTTGGATACGTCAACTCCTCTGATTACACTACAGTCACTCTCTATCTTGGTTTTCCCCGTATGCATAAGAAGAAACCTTTCAAATTCTTCAATACGTGGAAATCTCATATTTTCTTTAATTCAATTATTGTCAAATAACTGGAATCTCCTTGCTGAAGCTTCCGGGATGAGACTTTTCTCCCTAAAGCTTAATAAGCTTCAGTACAAGCTTGCTTGCCTCAATAGCAAAACGTATAGTGACATTGGCTCTAGGGTTACTAATGCTCAAAATACTCTCTTCCATGCCCAATCCAACCTCTCTCTTGATCCTATCAACCCCGTTTTTATCTTCAAGGAGATTGAAGCCTCTTATTCTTATATTTTCCTTGGTCATGCTGAAGAATCCAATTGGATCAAGCTTGCTGATATGAACACCAAATTCTTCCATAACAATATAAAAACCCGTCTTTTCCGCAATGAGATTATCTTCATTAACAATGACCAAAAGGTTATCGTCTCCACCCCGATTTTGGTTGGAAATGTCATTGTTAGTTGCTTCAAGGATTTGTTGGGCTCTAGACACCCCCTGGTTATCCATTTTTGGAGAGATTTTCTCCCATCTCACCTCCAAAGTCAAAAACTTTGATAAATCCTTAATGACCTGCAAGGTTTCATGTGAGGAGATTAAGTCTGCCTTATTGAGTATTGACGGTAACCAATTTTATGACCTTGACGGGTACAACTTTAGATTTTTCAAGGCCTCCTAGAATATTGCTGGCCCTGTTGTCTGTAATGAAGTTCTTGAATTTTTTAATTTTTGGTACTCGTGATCCTAATTGGAACTCTAACTCTATTGCCCTTATTATAAAAAAATATTCCTTTATGGTGGCCACCGATTTCAGACCTATTGCTATGTGACCTACAAAATCATTTCTAAAATTCTAGCCAATATAATTAAAGATTATTTCTCTTACCTGACCGATTCTTCTAAATCTGCTTTCGTAGCATGTTGTAACATCTATGATAATATCCTCATCTCTCAAGAGCTTTTGAGGGGTTATAATTCTAATTCTCGTTGTTGTAAGGTTGCTCTTAAAATTGACATTATGAAAGCCTTTGAAAATGTCCGTTAGCACCTCATCCTTGACATTCTTGTTGCGATACATTTTGCGGATTTGATATTTAATTCGAGGATAAATGTATTTCCTCCACCTCCTACAATATTATCATCAATGGGGATCCTCATGGAAACTTTCAAGGCAGAAAATGCCTCGGAGAAGGGGATCCATTTTTTCCTTTCCTCTTTATCCTTGTAATGCAAGTCCTCTCAAGTATTCTTAAGGAGAAAAACTCCGACCTTAATTTCCGGTTATATTGGCAATTTCATAAGCTTTAAATCACCAATATTTATTTTGCTGATCAAAGAAGGTCTTGACGACTTTCACTCCCTTTCGTACATTAAAGTCAAACCTTCCAAGAGTCACATCTTCTTTTCTGGAATTGATAGTCCCATTCGTTATGAAATCCTCTCTATTTTGGGATTTGGTGAAGGTTCTCTCCCTCTCCAGTACTGTGAGTTCATTTACTATATAGCCGAATCTCCTATTGGTTGTCGATATCTCATCCATAAAATTACTTCTCAAATTGAGTCTTGGACTTCCGATCACCTCTCTTATGCGGGTCGTGTCCAACTTATTAAGTTTGTCTTGTTCGCTGGACAAGTTAACTGGTCCTCTATTTTTATTGTCCCCTCCATAATTCTTAAAGAATTATCCAATATCTTCGTCAATTCCTTTGGTCAGGCACCGCCATGAAAATTTATGGGGCCAAAGTCATTTGGGCAATGTCACTTCTCTCTTAAAAGAGGGTGGCCTTGGGATTCTAGATCTCAAAATCCGGAATAAGACAGTCGTCCTCAAGCACCTATGGTATGTAATTAATTGTAACAATCCATCCATCTGGAGTGATTGGATTAAATTAAAGAAATTAGAAATAAAAACTTTTGGGACCTTGATCTTGGCTGCTCCCCGTCCTGGGTCTGAAGGAAAATTTTACATCTCTGACCCTTAGCCAATAGTTTATACAGAGTAGCTATTGGTAATGGTATGAATACCTATTTTTGGTATGACTCATGACTTCTTACTACCTCTCTAGTTGAGCACTATGGCTCTAGCATCATTAAAGACTTTAGGCTTGGCAAAAACTTCAAAGTTTCCGACATCATCTCTGATGGCCATTGGAATTGGCCCGCCAATCTCAGATCGGCTTCTGCTAGTAATCGTGCAAATATTCAAAAAATCAGCCTTCTCATTCTTACTCATCATCCGCCCAACATCTTATCCATCAATGTTATTAATGGATCGCGAAGCCTATAAATTATATCTTCACTATCAAGGATACATACAATGTCATTCGCACGCCTGCCTTTATTGTGGGGTGGGCTAGGTTACTACAGTATATTAACTCGATTGACTCAGGATGATGTTGCGACTGTTGTGTCAGTGACTTTTGCTTGGTGTTGTTGTTTTGCGGAGCTTTTAGTATTTAGAGTATTTGCTCTCCATTATTGATCTAGCCACTAGATCTCATTTGCTTTCTTATTTTAGCAATTTTTAGTTCTAGACATTTTCATAAGTCATTGTATTTCCTCGAAGTATGCCCTTGGTACTTGTATAAACTTTTTATCTTTTTAATTTAATATTTTTATTCACAAAAAAAGTTTATTTTATTTTGGATGGACCTGTTGATTGTTTTTATTAGGTCGTTATGGGTCACGTTAGGTCCGGATTTTGACGGAACCAAACATGATCTTTAAGCTTATAGGTTCAAACTAGACCAGATTGCTAAGTTTTTTGTTTTAGTTTTTGGAACCAAATCGAATCGCTAAATTTTCGGTTGTAGTTCGTTAATTTTTTGGTTCGGTTCCGGTTGGTTTGGTCTGATTTCAGTTCGGTCGGTCCTTTTTTTATTTGATTCGGTTTCGGTTCGATCCTGTTTGGTCCATTTAAAAAAAATCTAATTATAACTTGATTTTCAATTTTTTTACCTAAATAAACGATATAAAAATTAAAGTTTGGAAGTTAATTTTTTTATTTTTTTAATGATTTATTACCTAAATAATTTTTGTAATTATATAATGTATAAAAATAAATTAAAAAGAAAATCAATCGGCTCTAACGGTTTTATCAATTCAGTTTTGTATTGGTTATACCAATTTAGTGGTATTTTCCATTTGGTTTCGTATTGGTTTACTAGTTTTATCAGTTCAGTTCCGAAGCGGTTCCATCGGTTTATTGGTTGGTTTCCAAACCGGTTTTAACATTTTGATTCCTTATCGGTTTCAGTTTTTAGAATGGAACAACGAACCAAACGTTAGGGTTCTGTCTGGTTCTTGGTCCGGTTTAATTTCGATCAGGTTCTCGCTCCCACAAACCATTAAAAGTCCTAATTTTACAAACAAAATAAAATCTATTTTTTTCGATCAAATCATATACAAATTTAACAATGTTCTTGTATCATTTTAGAGGACATAAATTTTTATTTTTCAAAAAATATTTTAAAAGATAAATTATTTATTCTTTTATCCATGAATATTTTATAAAAATGCTAGGCGTATATCTTCTAACATCATATTAGAGTTTGATTATCTAGCATTGTTTAATTTATGTTGACCAAAACTTTACGCGTAGGAAAACTGGCTAGTGGTCCATTATAGTGGTTGAATATTGAAAAATAACAGTGGTTGAATATTGAAAAATAACTTTAAGTCATGTAGTAATAAAGTAGTAATACTAGAACCTTCGATAAAAATCGCTAACAAGATGTGGTTTTGTAATTTTATATTTAATTAAATCGTCTTATCAATTTTAAAAAATATTTTTATATATTTATAACCCAATATTATTTTTATTTTTGTGTTATATATAAAATTTATTGAATGACGATCAATATAATATATACCGTTGAAAAAATAAAATCCATCAAGATTTTATTGGTTAATTCAAATATATTTTTAAAATAATTTTATTTATAAAGAAATATTTTAGCATATAAGAGGTGAGGTTTAAATCCGTCATTGGTTTTTTAATTATAATAGCTTTTTAAAAATAATATTTAATGAAACTATGTCGGTTTATCGATTTCAATAAATTTAGTCATTTGATTTCAAAATGTTCGACGAACGTCTCTCAACTATGACTATTTTGATAAATTTAATATTTGACTCCTTAGGTGTGAGGGACTAAATTTATCAAAATCATCATAGTCGAGGGATGCTTATCAGATACCTTAAAGTCAACAGACTATATGGAAGAAATTTAGTCGAGGGACCTTCACCTAATGTTTTGAAGTCAAGAGATAATATAAAAGAAATCATTATAGTCAAATGATCAACCACATATATAAATCTAGGAGATGACGCGCCATCAAAAGAGATGTATATTGTTAAAAATTGACAATAAAGTTCCACTAGAATAATCGATAGGAGGACCAAAATAAAAACATGAAAACACATTATGGAATGTTGAATAAGATATATCTAAAATTAAAATATAGGATATATTAAAAAATATCATAGAAAAAATTGAGCAAAAAATAAATTTTGGGTATTATATAGTAAAAACATATCAATGTATCATTTACAATTCAAAATGAAAAACTATATCTAATCCAAGCGTAAATGTATCATTTATGGTTTAAAAGCACTTGATAATATTTAGATCATCGATGGTAATAAACATTTGTGTCTCCACAAATATCATTAAACAAACATTAAGTCATTGATTATATATTTGATTTTTCAACTCATTCTTCACATATTTGATACCACAAAATATCCGCTTAATAGTTGTAGTGGGCATCAAACAAAATAATTAGCTTATGCTTTTGTACTACGATTTTAAAATGAATATTCAATATTTTATTTTTCTTCATAAGATCTTCATATGCTTTAATAAAAATTTTATGACTATTGATTTCACTAACATGTTTATTCATCTGTTAGTTAGATTCTAATTTTTAAAACCTTTAATCATAAATACAAAACTACTCGTACCATTGTCTTTAAATCAACTATTCTTAAAATAATTCATTTTCATAATATAAATGGAACAATATTTTGTCATATTGGATATAGTCGGTCCATTTACAAGATAAGTTATTCTTACTTTATCTTCATCATTTGGATGATAATTATAAATTTTAGTTCTTTTTCCAAGTTCCAATTCCAAATATCCCCTTTTTAATATCTTATTTGAAGATCATGTATCTGTACATGTAGGAAATAGAAAAATGTTGTTCGTATGGCCTATTGGTTGAAGGTTTTTGAGAGACTTTAATGTTGATTATTTCTTATAATAAAAATATTAGACTCCAAAATTTTTAGGACATGCGAATAAGTTAATTAAACACTTCAAACAATTCAAATTATCAATTGCACATTGGATGGAAGTATATAAAATAAATTAATAAATTAATTCTCATAAATCAATGAAATAAATTCAAATAAATCAATTATGATCCAAACAAATTAAACAAATCAAATTAAAACATTTCAAAGAAATAAAATAAATCAATTAAACAAATTAAAAAAAATCATGTATTGAGAATATGGATGCCGCATAGTCCGGTTATGTATATAAATTTGAACCAATCTGATCTCCTCACTAGTTTAATATTATTCACTTTGGGTCCAAAGACCCGAACAAATTTGCTTTTACTCCACTTCCAAAATGCCTCATTTCAATTGATTTTCAACCGCTCACTCTAATCATATTATACACCACCTGAGTCATAGCGGTACTACAGATTTATTTGGTGTCGTCTATAGGAATGATCAATAGTATACAAGTAACAACATCTCACAACTAGTATGAGAACCTTTTTTTTTCAATATATTCTTGCAAGTTCTGACCAAGTTGTGTGGAAAAGACCTTGTTGATAAGAAGTTGATATGTAAATCTTGCATTCTTCAGCCCAATAGGTATAAAATTTTAGTAATACAATCATTTTTCTGTGATAAGCATTGTGTGCTCTCTTGATCATCTTCATACATATGTATATTGGTAGTTACATCTATGAACCGATCGATTCATGGTAGAGGGAAATGTTCATTCAGATAAGTTTTATTAATATTTGTCAAGTCAGTGTTCATTTGTCATTTACTTTTTTTTACGAGTATTGTATTGGTTATCCATACTAAGTAATAAGAGTCTCGAATTTGGTATACGTTAGTTAGTTTGTTCACCTCTTGAATAGTGGTTTCCTTCTTTTGTTGGGAGTAAGACTTTCATTTTTATTTAATTGTCTGTAAATTATTATTGATAAATAATGTGTGGCATAAAACTTCGGTCATGATTCTACTAACATCATGCAATTTCTAAGCGAACATATCTAAATTATGATTTAAGAAGTTAAGTGACTCGTACCTTAAATCGGTTAGTAAGTTACATACAATTCATAATATTTTGTTTTCTTTCTACTAATGTGTTTGACTTTTTCTTCTGGCTCAATAATATGTGGGGCTCTTTTGAATCATTTTTTATATCATCACGGAAATCTATTAATTTTTATTTTTTAAAGACGAAGGAAGCTCATTAACACTTCTTGAAAGTCTTCTATTTCCTTCAGATAACTCATACTTTTTCATTAATCTGGTAATAGAAGAATTAATAGACTATGGATAATACAAAATACATTTCTTCTAGCCATGATCTTGCCAAGGTAAAGTTATAAGAATAGGGAGTTTCTATCATGAATAATCAAACTGTCTTTCAGAATATTGTTCTTATAAATGTGACATCTAAGGTGAGTTCTTCTAAGAGGTTGGTATCTGTACCAATAAAACTAGTCAAAACTCGTTAAGATTGAGTCAAGAATGGATCCCTTCATCTTAATATACTTATTATATTAGAGGATGTTTGAAGATCTTACGGACTTGATTATGACATGTGAGACTACTACTCTTACCAATTCTAGTGTGATTAGAACGATACTGTTATAGGGTATCACCTGTTCTCGTAAATCATCATTCGAGAACCCCGAACTAGGTAAGGATTGCAATGGCTCCAACAATTTATTCATTGGGATTCTGTTCAATATATTTCTTATCTTCTAATTCAAGATTGTATTTTTCCAAAATAATGGGTTTATCTGATGTTGTTGGAGCTTGCCTCTCATGAATTGGTAGAGGATCTCCTTAAACGATCCATGTACTGGTTTATTTTTATTCTTTTCCTAACGAACTCCAATATATTTTCTTCATCAATCATATTTCTGGGTTTAGTCATGCAATGCCCAATAATTCCCGATATATTGACTAATATCATTATGGAATTTCCAAAAGTTGGGTTTGTCTTTCTGATCCATTGGGGGCATGTAACTTATTTTTCCTTCGTTATGTGATTATATCCTTAGTGCATTCACATATTACGACTGGGTTCTTAATGAGCTTGATGAATTATCCTCTAGTCGGACATTCATTTATCAGTTGTTGTTGTTATTATGGTACCTCTATCGTTTTGATTTTTCTTTGGTTTTTCCGAACTGTCCGTACTATTTCTGAATGTCTCCAGATGTGGTTTGGAGTTCACCTAAGCCACTGTGAGTTGATATTTTATTTGCACCAAGGATATTACGAGTATATGTAGTGGGAGTTGTTGTATCTATATTGACAAATGTTCTAGAGATGTCTTCGACCCTGATGTAATGAACCTTCCTGCTTGATCAGGTCTTTAAATTTGAGTATCATATTTTTTAGAATAGCATCTAATAGAGGTCTATGTAGCATTTCACGTCTGTATTTCGTGCCACCAAGTCATAAGAATCTTGCAACTAGCTTTTTATGTCAATGAACCTTTGATTGTCTCCTCATAGGGTTTTGTTCGGTCGTTACTTGAAGTGAATGATTTAATCTGCATATATCTTGATAAAATTAGAATTAATGAAAATATTTATACAAGTTGTTCTTATCTTGAAGTTTTTTATGCATTTGTGAAGAGTATTTTAAACCATGTTATGGCACTATCGTGGAAGATCATTAAAAAGACCATGTCTTTCATCTTATTTAGCCTTGGACCATACTATCTCGCTTTTGAAATACTCAAAGCAGTGCTTTAGATTTTCATTTCTATTGTATTTTCCATCTTACAATTGCAGAAATTTGTCGAGAGATCTCAATAAAGGATATAAAGAGCCCAAAATTATTTATCGTCTTCCAAATCCTCATCGTCCTTCAAGATAATATCCAATTGACTATTGTTTGTATGTTAGATGAATGTATAAGTCTGTTGATTTTCAGGTCCTTACCATTGCTCGAAAAATATGATTCATCACTTCTGTTTGTGAACACTAGTCGATAATAATGGGGGTATTGCGCATAGTATGGGCTTGACTGTCATGTAAGATAACATTATGAGGGGATCAACTGAACCTTGTAAGCATAGTCTAGCACGTTCTAGGGGTTCCCTTCCATAGGGATTGAGGTCTGTGTGTATTACTGACTTATGTTCATGTGCACCGATGCATAATTTTGTTGAGGCTCATACGAGGGTGGAGTAGCGTGGTACTAAGTATGTTCTCCTAATGGCGGCATCGAAGCATGTTAGAATCTAAACTGGATTGTTAACCAAGATTGTAAACATTTGGTTGCACTCGAAAATATTAGAGTCATTAATGGTAGTTTGACTGGAGCTCAAGTATGACCTAGTGAATGTTCGGTTATACTCCATGATATAGGGGAACCTGTTGGATACCCTACTGAAATGCCTGAGATTTATGTCGTTAGATATTACGCTAAAATATTATATGATATTGTTGGCATTCGGCTAGATAGTTGCAAGATATTGTTGGATATTTGGTTGAAATGCCCGATGATCCTCTTGGAGATTCTATTGAAGTCCCGATAGTGTTGGTGGAAGGCGTTATCCATTCAACTAAATTTGAGTGTTTACTGGTAGTTTATCACACCTTTCACTAAGCTCATAGCTAAAGGTTCGATGCTCTTATACTTGTTCATCTCTAGCTTCGCCCAAGTTTACTATGATATTTCTTATATTGATCAAGTTGCCACATAAGTCCATTCATTCCTTACCCATACTAGGATACATATCAATGCTCATATCTTCCATGAGAAACTCGAGGCATGGTCATCAATCTGTAAACCACGTAACTTTTCTTTCCATCTCATTATCATTTTGATTATATCATCTTGGAACGTGCGTGGTCTCAATGACCCAGTCCGTAAAAAAGACGTTACCAAATATGTATTCACTCGTCATATTATTTTTATATGCATATTAGAAACTAAAGTTAAAGAAAATAAAATGGATAGTATTAAATTCCCTTTTGGATTTTTAAAACCAATCACACGAGGCACCCTCTGGATATAATTTAGATTGCTCAGAATCCTAGTGTATTTAAAGTTATTTTTAATTTATATATCCCTTTAAATTATAGATTGTTTCATTACCTATATATCGTGTAACATTTATTTCTCTCTTTCTGGTATCTACAGGTTTAACGACTTCTCCGTTTGCTCCCAATTTGGTATGATATCTCTACAATATCTTCCCATCGCAAAGGAATTCCTTGGATTTCTCTTTGCAAATTTAATACCATATGTAAGCAAGATGATCGAACAAGAAAACTAGACGTCTATATGTCTATAGATGATCTCAATAACTTTTGTTACCATAGTGAGCTTAATGACCTTTGATCTACTGGTTTGTAATTTTATTGGTCCAACAAACAAGCAAGAACTCCATTTATACTACCTCTATTACTTTTTACATTAGTACTTTGAGTCACTTTTCCATAAAACATCTTCGGTTTTTTAGCATGTGGTAATCCCACCCTAATTATATTCCTATTGTTACTAATAACTGTAACCTTTCCATAAAAGGCCCCATCATGTTCATCATCTTCTCCAAGCTAGAAAATCTCCAAATTTTGATCTCCTCCACCAAGCCCAACACAACCTGCCAAATGACCTCATAAACTATTCTCTCCTTGAGGCTGAAATTTCCGCCTCAAAGAATTACATTTTCTTTAGCTGTGCAGAAGAGTCTTTCTTCTAGTATAAATCCCGTTAGACTTGGTTCAAATTAGAGGACCGTGACTCTAAATTATTTGACAATAGTATCAAATTTAACATCTCCAGAAACAAAGTTGTTTATTAATGACCCTCAGGGTGTCATTTGTTCCAACCTATGCGTGTGGATGGAATTTTTATTTACCATTTATCTAATATACTTGGTGTCAAAAGACCCTCTCCCCCTATTAACCTGACCTTAATAGAGTTAGAAGCCCGATTACTTCCAAACTTAGTACCTCTGATAAAACCCATATCATCAGGTTGACAATAATAAAGCCTTCGGCTCTGAGGGCTACAATACTTGTTTTTATAAGTCTTCTTAGGAACCCTCACCCCTGACTTCTGCAAGGCTGGCCATCAATTTTTTCGCTATATTTGTATGTACACTTGCTGGAATCAGACCCTCATTGCTCTAATCCCAAATTCAGGAATCCCATCTTCTCCCGCCGACTTCAGATACATTTCATGTTGCAATGTCACTCATAATTTTATCCCCAAGATCCTTACTAACAAGATTAAGGATTCCTTCCAATATCTCACTAACTCCTCTCAATCGACCTTCATGCATGACCAGATTAACTCCGATAATATCCTTCTTTCTGAATAGCTTCTACATGTTCATTTGTATCTCCTACTTAATGTGTTTTATGTCATGGACTTCCCCAATTGTATAGTGGCTTGAATTATCTAGTGCATCTCAACTTTTTCTTATTAGATTAGTATCAATGGAAACAATTTTGGTTTTTTCCATGGTGTAAATTAGGTAAATAGCAAGAGGATCCTCTTTCCCTGTTTCTTTTCATCCTTATTATACAAGTACTTTCAAGTATTCTAAAAAAGAGTCAACACCCCAATTTCGCTTCTACTGGAAGTGTCAAAAGCTCAAAATCATTAACTTTTGCGTTACATATGACTTAATGGTTTTCTGTTATGCCAATACTAACTCAATTAACCTTATAAAAGAAGGAATTTAGGAATCTTTCAACCTCTTGAGCCTCCAACGTAACCCCACCAGCAGTCATATTTAGCTATCACGATATCTGACTCAATCTATCGCTATATTATTTATTCATGTTCATTACTTGGGGGTATTAATAATGATTTCTCGCCTCTTTTACAATTATTGCGTGTTTCTTTCCATAAAATAACGAGTCGCATCAACTTCTGGGTTTCCAAACACATTTCATATGCGGGTAGGCTACATCATATCAAGGTTGTCCAATTCGTCGGTTAGGTATATCGGTCATCTGTTTTTATCTCTCTAGTTTTATCCTTAAAGAACTCTCTCAACTATTTCGTAGACTCCGGACTCGAGATGAAAATTTATGGTTCCAAAGTCGCATGGACAAATATCACATTTCCCTCGTCAAAGGGAAGCTTTAAGATTCTAAACCTTAGGGTCTAGAATCAGACAACTGCCCTCAAATACTTCTCGTAAATTTTGAGTGGTAACCCCTCTTTAATTTGGTGTAAATGGGTTCCTATATGAAAATGTGAAAGACGAAAAGCTCTATAATCTCCTAATTGGCTCTTCCTTAGTTGGGGTGGAGAAAAATCATAAATTTAAAATATCTTGCTGCCAAGCTTTATAAGGTTGATATTAATAACGATACTTCCACCTCCCTCTGCTATGGTTCTTGTTTCTTCTCTAATTCTCTTGATGACGATTTAGGTCATAATATACGTTATGCTAGAATGCACATCAACAAAATGGTCTTCGATATCATCAACAATGGCTCTTGGAACTGGCACACTCAGATCCGTTTACGCACAAGGTCTTACAAATCTTATATGCTCGAAATTGGAAACGCTATCGATATCCCCCCCCCCACCCACTGGCAGGGATGATGTTAAGCTTTGAATCCTTAACCAGAACCGTAACTCCTTCACGATTACCACTATTTATCATTTTATTCAACCTTATGTGCCCCAAGTACCTTCTGCCAATCTAGTTTAGAACAAGCACAACATTTCCAAACACACATTCACTATCTGACTCCAAACTAGAGACAAACTTCTTCCTTATGGATATATCGCATCCCCTGAGTGTTTCTCCTGTAATAGGCTCCCTAAATCAATCAACCATATTTTAGTAAATTATTCTTACTCCCAACTAGTGTGAGAGGCGTGATCCATATAGCTTAAGGTCCACACATGTCTATGAGTGACCTTTTGGTTACTTACCGATAGTACTTGGACTCCGTCTACCTCCGACTTCAACCATCTTTTGGCAAGCCGATTATTGTGCGGTGGTCAATCATATTTGGAAAAAGACAAACTCTAGTATTTTCTCAGACTCTCATTCGTTAGGATCCGCATTATCCCGCCGCATCTTCTCTCACATCTGTTAGAGATTCCATGACATAAAGATCATTGGCCGTGCTAAATCATTACTAACTTTATGTTTTTTTTCCATTTAGTGATGTTTTTATAAATATTTAAGTTTTGTTTGTTTCTCGGTTGGTTTTTTTGGCACACAAAATAATTATTTATTGGCGTGCAATTTGATGTTATTGTATTTTTTATTACTAAAAAATATTTCATTATATTTGGTTGTATTTTATGTTTGGAACTCTGTTATGTTTTTTATTGTTAGAAAAAGATCATAAAACTCATATTTCGGAAAATGCCACCATGTATGTATAAACTAACTCTCATTGTAATTTTTAATTTTCATAAAAATTTAATTTAAATAAAAAACTATTTCAGAATTTAGAAAATTAAAAATTATGATTAATCATTAACATCTCGTTAAATAAATAAAAAATAAAAATTAATATTGTCATTTTATTTTATAAACGAAAAAAAAAAACCAAACATACTTAATGAAAATAGTTGAAAAACAAAATGTATTAAATGCAAGTGCAAATAGTGGAGTTAGAATAAGACCTAAAATGACGTTGAAAAACGCATCCTCACATTTACTGTGCATGATAAAAGTAAAGTGAGAGAAAATAGAGAGAGTCCTGAGGTTTCAATTTGAGAACGAATTTGAATACTAAATTTGTGTATATGGCCATGCCCTATCAAAATCGCGAAAGCATAAAGCATGACATTGACGACTAATCTCATCAATAAAAGTTCTTTTGTTTAAATACTTTGTGTGAGCTGTAAGAAACCTAATTTCATAGCTAGTAATAGGTCACATGTTTGTTTAAAGTTCTGGTCGACTGTGACCTAAGCTTTATCATCTGTGTTTTCATAAATTTATAAAAACACCGATGATAAGATGATAAATAAATCCATGCATTAAATTAAAAGCTTTAATATATTCATGTCTTTCAATGTAGATAGTCTAAAACTAGTTAAATTTCTATCATAATTACAAATAAATAAATAAAAGGTTTTGAATTTTTTAAATAAAAGTGAAAAAAGGTTTTAAAATAATTTTTGAAAATCCATTTTTAAATCAGTTTTTTAAACTTAATATTTTAAAAGTCGGTTTTGGAACAAACTAACTTTCTTTCTAAACTCATCATCATCACCATCACCACCACCACCACCACCACCACCACCACCACCACCACCACCACCACCACCACCACCACCACCACCACCACCACCACCACCACCACCACCACCACCACCACCACCACCACCACCACCACCACCACCACCACCACCACCACCACCACCACCACCACCACCACCACCACCACCACCACCACCACCACCACCACCACCACCACCACCACCACCACCACCACCACCACCACCACCACCACCACCACCACCACCACCACCACCACCACCACCACCACCACCACCACCACCACCACCACCACCACCACCACCACCACCACCACCACCACCACCACCACCACCACCACCACCACCACCACCACCACCACCACCACCACCACCACCACCACCACCACCACCACCACCACCACCACCACCACCACCACCACCACCACCACCACCACCACCACCACCACCACCACCACCACCACCACCACCACCACCACCACCACCACCACCACCACCACCACCACCACCACCACCACCACCACCACCACCACCACCACCACCACCACCACCACCACCACCACCACCACCACCACCACCACCACCACCACCACCACCACCACCACCACCACCACCACCACCACCACCACCACCACCACCACCACCACCACCACCACCACCACCACCACCACCACCACCACCACCACCACCACCACCACCACCACCACCACCACCACCACCACCACCACCACCACCACCACCACCACCACCACCACCACCACCACCACCACCACCACCACCACCACCACCACCACCACCACCACCACCACCACCACCACCACCACCACCACCACCACCACCACCACCACCACCACCACCACCACCACCACCACCACCACCACCACCACCACCACCACCACCACCACCACCACCACCACCACCACCACCACCACCACCACCACCACCACCACCACCACCACCACCACCACCACCACCACCACCACCACCACCACCACCACCACCACCACCACCACCACCACCACCACCACCACCACCACCACCACCACCACCACCACCACCACCACCACCACCACCACCACCACCACCACCACCACCACCACCACCACCACCACCACCACCACCACCACCACCACCACCACCACCACCACCACCACCACCACCACCACCACCACCACCACCACCACCACCACCACCACCACCACCACCACCACCACCACCACCACCACCACCACCACCACCACCACCACCACCACCACCACCACCACCACCACCACCACCACCACCACCACCACCACCACCACCACCACCACCACCACCACCACCACCACCACCACCACCACCACCACCACCACCACCACCACCACCACCACCACCACCACCACCACCACCACCACCACCACCACCACCACCACCACCACCACCACCACCACCACCACCACCACCACCACCACCACCACCACCACCACCACCACCACCACCACCACCACCACCACCACCACCACCACCACCACCACCACCACCACCACCACCACCACCACCACCACCACCACCACCACCACCACCACCACCACCACCACCACCACCACCACCACCACCACCACCACCACCACCACCACCACCACCACCACCACCACCACCACCACCACCACCACCACCACCACCACCACCACCACCACCACCACCACCACCACCACCACCACCACCACCACCACCACCACCACCACCACCACCACCACCACCACCACCACCACCACCACCACCACCACCACCACCACCACCACCACCACCACCACCACCACCACCACCACCACCACCACCACCACCACCACCACCACCACCACCACCACCACCACCACCACCACCACCACCACCACCACCACCACCACCACCACCACCACCACCACCACCACCACCACCACCACCACCACCACCACCACCACCACCACCACCACCACCACCACCACCACCACCACCACCACCACCACCACCACCACCACCACCACCACCACCACCACCACCACCACCACCACCACCACCACCACCACCACCACCACCACCACCACCACCACCACCACCACCACCACCACCACCACCACCACCACCACCACCACCACCACCACCACCACCACCACCACCACCACCACCACCACCACCACCACCACCACCACCACCACCACCACCACCACCACCACCACCACCACCACCACCACCACCACCACCACCACCACCACCACCACCACCACCACCACCACCACCACCACCACCACCACCACCACCACCACCACCACCACCACCACCACCACCACCACCACCACCACCACCACCACCACCACCACCACCACCACCACCACCACCACCACCACCACCACCACCACCACCACCACCACCACCACCACCACCACCACCACCACCACCACCACCACCACCACCACCACCACCACCACCACCACCACCACCACCACCACCACCACCACCACCACCACCACCACCACCACCACCACCACCACCACCACCACCACCACCACCACCACCACCACCACCACCACCACCACCACCACCACCACCACCACCACCACCACCACCACCACCACCACCACCACCACCACCACCACCACCACCACCACCACCACCACCACCACCACCACCACCACCACCACCACCACCACCACCACCACCACCACCACCACCACCACCACCACCACCACCACCACCACCACCACCACCACCACCACCACCACCACCACCACCACCACCACCACCACCACCACCACCACCACCACCACCACCACCACCACCACCACCACCACCACCACCACCACCACCACCACCACCACCACCACCACCACCACCACCACCACCACCACCACCACCACCACCACCACCACCACCACCACCACCACCACCACCACCACCACCACCACCACCACCACCACCACCACCACCACCACCACCACCACCACCACCACCACCACCACCACCACCACCACCACCACCACCACCACCACCACCACCACCACCACCACCACCACCACCACCACCACCACCACCACCACCACCACCACCACCACCACCACCACCACCACCACCACCACCACCACCACCACCACCACCACCACCACCACCACCACCACCACCACCACCACCACCACCACCACCACCACCACCACCACCACCACCACCACCACCACCACCACCACCACCACCACCACCACCACCACCACCACCACCACCACCACCACCACCACCACCACCACCACCACCACCACCACCACCACCACCACCACCAAAATAAATAATTAGTAATTAGTAATTAAAAATAAATAAATTTCAATAGCTAAAATTCTTTTTAGTTATGTTATTGATAATTAGTAATTAAAAATAAATAATAAATACAATGCTCACCCCTAAAATTTTAAGAGAGATTGTACTTAGTCGTAATATTTTAACTAGAACCAAAATAAAAAGGTTTCGGTTTCCGTTTAATATTCGAACATCTCTGATAAAAAATAGATAACATATTATAAATGTTTTTTTGGTGAAATCATATTATAAATGTTTAGCTAAACTAAATTGACTTGCGCATATATATATATATATATATATATATATATATATATATATATATATATATCGAAAATATTTAATTAAATCAACCGTCCACTAGAATTTACTTTTTTTTCTAAAATATAATGGTAAATTAAAAAAATATATAAATATATAACGAAAATATTTTTAAAAAGTTATATCATACTGAACCGAAAATAACCAGATATGAAACAAAATTTTATTTGGTTAATAAATGATTACCAAATGAACCTAAACAATTACCAATTTAAAAGAATTTATAAAATCAAAAACCAAAATAATCGAGAACCGAACGAATCGACTAAAAGCTTATGTATAAATGTATCTGAGAACACTAAACTTTAATGCCACATAATACCCAACTAGGGCTGTTAACGGTCCGGTCAGGGCTTTGATGGAACCGGACCGGACTGCTAAGCTTATCGGTTCGGACCGAACCGGACCGCTAAGCTTTCGGTTCTAATTTTTGGAACCGGACCGGACCGCTAAGCTTTCGGTTCGGTTCGGTCTGGTCCGGTTCGGTCCGATTCGGTTCGGTTCCGGTTCGGTCCGAGTTTGGTTTTCGGTCCGGTTCGTTATCGGTCCGGTTCGGTCCATTTAAAAAAAATTAAATCCAATTAAAATTTTATTTTTATTTAAATAAATAATATAAAAACTAAAATTTATAAATTAATGTTTGTTTTTTTTAAAAATGGATAATTAACTATTAATTTTGGTAATATAATTTATAAAAGAATAAATAATAATAATATATAATCGATTTTAACGGTTTTATTACGGTTTTATTGGTCTGATTCCTTATCGGTTTTAGCGGTTTATCCGTTATATCGGTTCGATTCTGTATCGGTTCTATTGTTTTACCGGTTTTATCGGTTCGATTCCATATCGGTTCGGTTCCTAACCAATTTTTTTGTTCCGGTTCCTTATCGGTTTTCAGTTTTAAAATAGAACCGCGAACCGAACCGTTAAGGTTCGGTCCAGTTCTCGGTTCGGTTCTGGTCCGGTTCTCGGTTCCGAAGAACCGTTGACAGCCCTATACCCAACTATCAATAATGAATGAATTATTTAATATGTAATAACCATCATTTTATATAATATCTAAAATACATATGTTTCATCACCACCATGTCATTCTCTCTTTATTTTTAGTTTTTTTAAAAGTCTATATACTATTAGCTTTAATTTTTTTAAGACGAACAAAACTAGATCTATGACCCAGTCCGAAAAAAATATGTTACCAAGTACGTATTCTCAAATTATATTAAATTTAAAGAAAAAAATATAGTATTATACGTTCTACTCTTTAATTTTGACACTTTAAAACGAATCACAGCACCCTCTAGGTAGATTATGGCTAATGAATTTATAGTTACTTTTATATATCTCGTCAAATTATATATTGTTTATTACCTATATATAATGTAAAACCTCATTCTCTTTGCTATCTACGGGGTGAACAACCCGTCGTTCGCTCCCTCATTTGGCATGATATATGTTCCATATCTTCCCGTCACTAAAAGTATTCATTGGATTACTCTAGGCGAATTAAATGCCATCTAGAAGCCAGATGACCGAATGGGAAATATGGACCTTTATACCACGTCTATAGACATAATTTTTGTTACCACAGTGAGCTGAACAATCTCCAAGCCATTGGCTTTCAATTTTATTAGTCCAACAAACAAGCAAGCAACCCTATTTCTTCAAAAACTGGTCATATTCTTGTCAACAACCATTGTGATAATGACTTTCCAACCTCTTTTACTCACTATGATTACCCGCATACCCCTAATCACACATCTATTACCATGTACCTTACTCCGACTCACTTTATCGAAAAATCTTTTCGGTTTTTCTGGTATATGGAAATCCCACCCTAATTATCTTCTTATTATCACCAATAACTAGAACCTTTCCATCGAAGACTTATTCATGTCCATCATCCTCTCCAAGGTGAAACGCCTCCAAATTGCACTCTCTTGTCTATATAAAAGAGAGTTGACTAACATTAGTGAATGTTTCTCTTCCATCCAATCTTCCATATTTTAAGCCCCACATAACCTAACAAATGACCCCCTTAAACATTCTCTCGTCAATGCCAACATTTATTCCTTAAAGAATTACCTCTTGTTTAGCCATATGGAATATTCCTTCTTTAAGCAGAAGTCTCGTGAGACTTGGATCAAGTTATAGGAATGTAACTTCGAATTCTTCCATAATAGTATCAAAACTCATATCTACAGAACCAAATATATTTATTAATGACCCCTATGGTGTCATTTATTCCTTTTTTAAGGGCGTGACTGACATTTTTGTTAACCAATTCTCTAATCTCCTTAGTGTCACCCCCTCTAATTACCTTGGGCTTAATAGAGTTAGAAGCCTGATCACTTTCAAACTTAGTGCCTATGATAAAACCCATTTGATTATGTATGAAACCAAAAATGAGGTATAAAAAAGCCTAATTCAGTATTAATAGTAACAAAGCCCCCGACCCTAACGACTACACTACTTGTTTTTTTAAGTCTTATTGGGCCACCATTACAATAAATTCTACAAGGTTTTCCATCATGTTCTCCACTATAGCCATATGGACCCTTGCTGGAATAAGACCCTCATTTCTCTGCTCTCAAAGTCTGACAACCCATCTTCCTCATACGACTTAAGAACCATTGCGTGCTGCAATATTACTTACAAGGCCATCTCTAAGATTCTTACTAATAGGACTAAGGATTCCTTCCTATCACTTATTGACTAATCTAAATTTGCCTTCATCCTTGTCGGAGTATTCTCACAGTATCCTTCTTTCTTAAGAGCTTCTACATGGTTACAATACCAACATAAAAGGTCATCATGCTACCCTCAAGATCAACCTGATGAAAGGTTTCACAAATATTCGTTGGCATATTCTTCTTGACATTTTTATGCCATGGATTTCTTTAATTATATGATTGAATGGATTATCCAGTGTGTCTAAACTCTTTCTTATTCGATCAACATAAATAAAAATAATTTATGTTCTTTCCACGGTAAAATAGGTCTATGGCAAGAGGACCCTTTCTCCCCGTTTCTTTTCGTTCTTATTATACAAGTATTTTCAAGTATTCTAATAAAGAAGACACATCACCCCTCATTCGGATTCCATTGGAAGTTCCATAAGCTCAAAATCACTAACTTTATTTTGTAGATGACTTAATGGTTTATTGCTTCTTCTAATATCAAAGTCCAATCATTAGACTACTTCTTTTTTGGATAACTTAAAGACATTAAATCATTTCCTAAATCTAATGTAGGAAAACCAAATTCTTGTTATAAGTCAAATATATAAAATGTACCCCTCTTACCGTTAAAAGGTGAAGTGCATTCTATAATTTAATTTATTTTCTATATTTATATTTGCATTTCCATAAAATTTATCTACTATCTTGACATACCATTTGGAACTACATGTTGTAAAATATAACCAGCCTTAAGTTAAGAAGATTATCAATTAGGAATTGAGTACCTTGTACACCATTGTGCTCAATGTAATCTAAGTATATCCATACTCGCGTTTATTGTATTTCCACTCGGAACGATAACATCATAGTCGACCCATGTCAAATATATTTTTCAAGACCCTCATCTGATTGTTCCTATATTTTAACTTCTTCATTGACCGTCCTGGATCTTGTTCTCGATCTGGATGCTTTATCGATATATTTTATAATATAATTTTAGTTCTCGGAGCAACTGAATATAAAACAAAAAATTGGTTTGTAATAATATAAAAAATAGTAAAATATAATATATATTTAATTAGAAACTTTCAAGAGTAGTTCGATAATATGTTTGGTTTGAGAAAAAATGGTTGGAATGATGATATTTATAGGTGAAAAAGATTATATCTGTTAGAGTAAACGTGTATATGTTTGACATAACGGATGCCCGTTTTCTCCAATGGTTACATTTGCCTATCTGTTGGAGCAAACGAGCATCTGTTGTGCCGAAATAATATCTGTTTGCTTCAACGGCTAGTCGAACTTGTCATTGGCGAAAATAGGTGTCCGTTATGCCAAAGAGACGCCCATTATCTTTAAACAACCCACCAATAGCTAGATTAACTAGCCATTGCAACAAACGGGCATTCATTTGGCATAGCGGACGCCCATTTGCTCTAATATTTTTTAAATATTCATTTGAATGAATGAGCGACCACTACTCTGATTAGGCTTCCATTACACGCAATCATTTTTAAAAATAAATATTGTATTGAAATGGATGCTCGTTTGGGTCCGAAGGCTATTTTATTTTTGGTAGTTTCTTCTCTATAAATAGAGAAAAACCTGCTTTATTTCGTATTCATCATCTCTCAAAGGACCTTCTTTTTCTAAAATATCTCAAACTAACTTTTATTATCTCTTAAACCAACTTCGGTAATATCTCAAACCAACTTCTTCTTTTATAATATTCGATTTTTATATTTTGTTTAATGGTGGATCATTGGTGATTATAAGTGCTTGGTATACTCTATCCATTATTTTATTTTCGTTATCGTTTGATCTATTGCATATAACTAGGTGTTTAATATTTTTATTATAATTATTTTAATGGTGCCAAGAAAATGACCGAATAGTACTTTCCAACTTTCTTGACCTATAAACCTAAATTATATTTTATTAATGATAAAAGCGTAGATATGTATGATCATTTAGATAGTGGTCTACAAATATAACCCTCAAACATATTATTTCAATGCTAGCGATAATCGCACTAGTTTGATGTTTAGAAATTAAATATCTTAGGTATTAGACTACTTTATTGAGAGACATGAAAATAATATAGTTATGTTTACAACATGTGAAAAAACAAATCGTATAAGATTGGAAAAACAAAATAGCAGCACCAGCGGTATGATTAGACATTTGAAAATAGACACCAAATTATAAATCATTCTAAAGTTATTGAAGATATGAATAATACCATACCCCTCGATTTGTTATATTGTTTTCCCCCTTATATAACCTTTCTTTTCGATATACTTTACACATAGCTGTATTATTTTTATGTTTCAATAAATTATTCTCATACCGAAAATGTTTTCTTCATAGACTTTGAACTAGTGCTAGTGTTAGCACTATCATGGAAATATTTTTTTTCGAAGGTTGGATTTTGTAAACCAATATCTAAAGGATCATGCATATCTATATTTTAATCATCAAACATAGAATAAACCATATGATCCGGTTTGTAACCGAATATGAGATAAAAAAATATTTATTCGATACTAACAGTAATAAATCCCTCGGGCCTGACGGCTACACCGGTATTTGTTTGAAGTCTTCTTGGACCACCTTTGGCCCTGACTTCTGCAAGCCTGTCCATCAATTTTTCCTCCATAGTTGTATAGATCATTATTGAAATAAGACTTTCATTACTTTGATCCAAAAGTCAGACAATCCCTCTTTCCTCTCCGATTTCAGACCCATTGCGTAATGCAATTATACTTAGATGGTCATCCCCAAGATCCTTACTAAAAATATTGAGGATTCTCTTCCATATCTCATTAAATTATCTCAATTGATCTTTATACATGGTCGAAGTATCTCCAACAATATTCTCTTTTCGAAAGAGCTTTTATATGGTTAGCATACCAATAAGGTAGGTCCCTGTGCTACCCTCAAGATCGACCTGATGAAAGTTTTCAAAAATATTTATTGATATATCCTACTTGATGTTCTCTATGTTATGGCATTCCCCAATCATATGAGTGCCTCAATTATCCATTGCATCTTAACTCATTCTTATTCAATTATCATCAATAAAAATTGTTTTAGTTATTTCCATGGTAAAATAGGTCTACGACAAAGGGGGATCCCCTCTCCCCGTTTCTTTTTTTCCTTATTAAACTAGTGCTTTCAAGTATTCTAAAAAGGAAAAGTCAATATTTTTCACTTGACTTCCATTGGATGTTCCGTAAGCTCAAAATCACTAACCTTTATTTTATAGATGACTGAATGGTTTTTTGTTGTGCTAATACTAACTTAATTAACCTTATAAAAGAACGCATTGAGGAAACTTCCAACCTTTCGGGCCTCCACCTCAACCCCACCAGCAGTCATATTTAGTTATCAGGGGTATCCAACTAGATCTATAACTCTATTATTTATTCATATTTTTTATTTAAGCTCCTCCCTCATTACTTCTAGTCCCTCATACAATTATTTTGCATGCTTATTTTCCATAAAGTAACAAGTCATATCAACTCGTGAGCTTCGAAACACCTCTCATATACGAGTAGACTACAACTTATTAAGACTGTCATATTTGTCAGTCAGGTGTATTGGTTGTCTTTCTTCATCTTTACAGTTTGTGTACTTAAGGAACTATCTCAAATATTTTATAGAATCTTGTGGTTAAGACCCAAAATGAAAATTTCAGGTTCCAATTTTGCATGGACTAAGATCATATTTCCCTCGCCGAAAGACGACCTTGGATTCTAGATCTTACGGTCTGGAATCAAACGACTACCCTCAAACACTTTTCGTTTATTTTAAGTGCCAACCTCTCTTTAATTTGGTGTAAATGGGTTCTCATATGAAAAGGTAAAAAATAATAACCTACAGAATCTCCTCATCGGATCGTCCCTTAGTTTAGAGTGGAAGAAAAATATCAATTTAAAATCTCTTACCGTCAAGTTCTATAAGGAGGATATCAATAATAATACTTCCACCTTCCCTATTATGATCATTGGTTGTTCCCTACTTATCTTGTTCACCGATTGGGTCTTAGTATTATACGTTATGCAAGAATGCAAAAAACTAGGATGGTCACTGATATAATCATTAATGACACTTGTAACAGACATACTCAGATCTGCGCACACAAAAGGTCTCATCAATCCTATATGCTCAAAATTGGATACGCTATTGATATCATCCATCCCCCTCTGATAGAGAGGATGTTAAGTTCTGGAAACCTAACCAGAAACGTAACTATTTCATGATTACCACCACATATAATTTTATTAAGCATTTTGCGCCTTAAGTACCTTGGACCCTTCTCGTCTGGAACAAGCACAATATTCTTGGATACTCTTCCATTGTCTAAATCCTAACTAGAGACATGCTTATTGTTTAAAGATACATCATATCCCCTGAGTATTTCTCATGGATTGGCCATACTCTCAACTAGTATGGGAGGCATGCTATATAAATCTTAAGTTCCCCATATGTCCTCTGATTGGCCTCTTGGTTACTCACCACCAGTAATTAGACTCCGTCTACCTTTGGCTTCAGCTATCTTTGGCGAGCCGATTTCAGTGCGGTGATCTATCATATTTGGCAAGAGAAAAATTCTATGATTTTTTAGACTACCATTCATTGCGATCTGCATTATCCCACCATATCCTCTCATACTTTCGTTACAGATTCCATGGCACAAAGATCATTGATTGTGCTAAATTAGTATTAATATTTTGTTTTTTTCATTTTGTGTGTTTTTACAAGTATCCTAGCTCTCCTGTTGCTCGGATGATTCTTTTGCACACAGATTGGTTATTTATTAAAGTGACTTTAAAAGTATTTTACTATGTTTATACTGATCATTTTCTAATATTTGAAGACATGACCATTAGATAAAGATGATATTTTTCAGGGACAATCTTCACTACAACCTTCACCAAATTCAAAATTGTTCTTGTATTAAAAAAACAACGATTCTGTAGTAATTTCTTGATCCAAAGCAGACTTCCACTCAATCAGGTTGATCTTTGAATATATGAGACACTTTGCTTTGAACATGAGAACATAAACATGCATATAGAACTTAAATCAATCTTGTGAGTAAATCTAACCATCGATTCCATAAACAAATATTCAATTTTGAATAAATATCGAGAGACATCAATCTTTAATTCTTAGATTTTCAAAACCTAAAATTTCCAACAAAGTTATAGCTTTTAGAGAGTTAGGTATTTGATTGTTATTTAGATCTAATCTCATTTTACATTTTAGGGTCCATCTAGCTAACCAATACGCCGTTTGATTTTGATTCCTAGAAATATGTTTAATAAATATTGTTGATCCAATTAAAGTTATATACCAGTTGATTAAAGGTTTTAGATACCAAGGGTCATTGTTCTTATCAAGCATGTCAATAAAAATAGAGGAATCTGTTTTTATATCTACTTGTGTCAAACTTTTTTTAAAACATAAAATGAGACCGTCAATTCAAAACATACCTTTACGGATTAATGGGTTTTGCTTTCCATATAATCTACCATATGAAAATATAATTTCACAATTCTTATCTCTAACAATTCCAGCTTCACTTGACTCACTATTTGTGAGACAAAAGCCATCGGTATTTAAGTTAACTCTATTGTCTTTTAGAGGAATCCTATTATAGATATTTACTTTGCTAGCACTATTTTTATAGAAATAACAGCAAATGATGTTAGCAACATTAGTATATCCTATCCATATCTTCTTTTTGAATATATTAGAATTGTCTAATCTAACAAGAATTAAGTATACTTTATCTAATATACTTTGAGAAGTTATAGATAAGTTATTATACTTGGCCTTATTCATATAATACCAATTGGACCAACAGACTATTAATGAAAGAATTGTTCTAATGTGGATGGATTGTCATAAATCTAACTATATTTATGTGAAATAAACTAGCTAAATTATTCCAAACATTCCAAGATATTGGGCAGTTTACAAAGAAGTGATTAATAGTTTCTATGTTTTGACAGCAATAACATTTACATGCAAGATTAAAGTGTCTCTTTTGTAAGTTAGTGTCCACATAAATCAAGCCCTTCATAATCTTCCACATGAGTAAATAGTATTAGGTAAAAGTTACATTATTTTAAATTTTAGCATAAAGGATTGAGACATTTCCTTTATTTCTCAAATGATTCCACGTGACTTTAGAATTAAAGTGATTTGACTTGTTTAAATATCAAATAATGGTATCCACTTTATGATTTTTTATTTTAAGCAGAAGAATCTTGTTTATGTCTGAAGGAATGTTATAACTTAATTTATCATGGTCCCACTTATTATTAGCCTAGAAGAATTGACTTTATCAATAATTAACCATTAATTATTGCTTTCATCTTGAAAAATTGATTAGAGGACGAGTTTTGTAACACCTGTCCAACCAAAACTCAATATTTGCATTTCCTAAATTCCATAAGACACGAGGTTCAATAATTTTTTTGATATATTAAAATATTTTCCATGTTTTTGAACCTTTTGTATTAGCTTTTAATTGAAGGGGTGATGATTTTTGCAGTATATATAATGCATATACCTGGCCCAAATTAACTTATTTTCATGAAACTTATACCAAATTTTACATGAAAATACATCATAACGATCAATAAGTTCTCTAATATTTAAACCCCCTTCATTAAAGATTTACATAAGAAATTACATTTTGACCAAATTATTGTTTGAGATTATTCTTTGGAACCCCCAAAAAATATGTTAAATAGTCTTTCTATCAATTTATGACAAAATTGAGAATAATAAAGCATATCATATGATATGTGGGGATAGTTATTAGTACTGATCGAATCAGTACTATCCTACCCACAAATGATAGAGTTCTATTATCCTAATCATACATTAGTCTTATTAACTAAGTATTTCAATGGTAAAGACTTATTCTTGAACTAGTAGTTTTTTCAATTAACTTAATTCTGTTTTGATTAATGTTAGAGGATGTTATAAGACTTGATTTTTCAGCATCAATGGTTTGACATGATATATATTGATACAATTTAAGGATGATTTTCTTTCTATTGATGTTATTTTTGCAACCATTTAAAAATATGACAAAGTCATTTGCAAATGCCAAGTAATTTATCCTAAGATTTCTTTTTGTGTTGTATCTCATCTCATGGTGGTTGTTGAACAACATATTAATACATATGATGAGGTATTCTTCTATAATTATGAATAGGCTGGGGGAGATTGGTTTTCCCCGCCTAATATCATTAAGGTCTTTAAAGTAACCTTTTAATTCACCATTTCTAATAATAGAATAATATACATATTGAATACTATTATTTATTAGTTTTATGAAATTACTATGAAAGCCAAAAATATTCATAACATTTAAGATAAAACTATGATCTATCTTGTCAAATTCTTTAGTCATATACAGCTTCAAAAGATGTTCCCTCCTCTGAATTTTTTATATATGTCATAAACAATTTATTAGGAGATAAGGATGTGTTCATGTATACTTATACCAAGAACAAATCCTCCTTACTCTTGGGAGATAATCTCGGGAAGAACGATTGAAAATCGATCATTTAATATTTTGGAGATTAGTCCATTGAAGACAAAGTAACAATTAATTGGTCTATAGTCTTTCCACTGTTTAAGGTTCTCAAATTTGAAATTAGGAAAATAGTGGTTGAACAGATGCCAATTAAGGAAGGATTACCATTAAATAATCCCTTATAGCAGAGCATAAGTCCCGTTGGATGATGTTCCAACATGATTGGTCAAAGAATGCATTAAAGAAATTAGGGTCAACCACACTACTTATTTTAAGTTCTTTAACAGTTGTGTGAATCTCATCATTTGATGGAATGGCAATAAAATAGTGGTTGTTAGATTCGGTAACTAAATTGGGATTATATTCATTGTATCCACGTATTGATTGCCTGTATTTGAGTTTGTCAAAAGGTTTTTGAACTAATCAATTACAGAATCACTGATTTGAGCATATTCCTCAATCCATTTACCATCATTGAGGATACCATTTATTTTGTTCTGTTTCTGCCTTTTCTTTACAAAGTTATGAAACATGCTAGTATTTTTGTCTCCATGTTTAATCTAATCAATTCTATTTTTTCTCCCAAGGTACTTATTCTTTTCCAAGAGAAGAAGTAGATAGGCATTAGCTTTTGATAATTTAACTTTATCTTCATATGATTTAGAGATCAGATAGTTGTTTTCAAATAATATTATTTCTTCCTCATGGTTGGGCAATAACATTGAATATATTACCAACGGATTCCTGATTCTAAGATCTTAGTTTAAGTTTCAATCTCTTTAGTTTTTTCACATAATATATATATATATATATATATATATTGACCATATAATGGAAGATTGCACGATTCTTCAATTATTTGAGTAAAGTCTATGTGTTGATACCGCATATTAAAGAACTTAAAGGAGGTTTTTGGTTTTATAGAATTATATATATATATATAGTGATCAAGGCATGGTTGAAGATTTTGTCAAGTCTATTCCAACATTTTTTGTTAGTCCAAGTAAAAGGGAAACCTATAAACCCTACATCATCTCATGCACAGTCTAAAATAGTATTATTGAAGTCATCAAAACTTCTAAGACACAAGTTTGTACAAGATAAATGTTCAGAAGAATTCGTAATGCAATTAAAGTCACCCATAACAATCAACTCATATGGATTGTTAGACAACTCTCTCAGTTTGTCCCACAAGAGCATCCGATTTTCTCTAGTTTATTATGTATATACTATAGTTACCATGATTAGATTGTTTGAATTAGTATGAGTAACTTTAAGATGAACTAGTTGTTCGTGATTGTAAATCATTTTTACCTTATATGCATTTTTCCAAATAATCCATATCTTATTATTTAGATTTGAGAATCCTTGATGAAATCTGAAGATTTTAATAATTGTATTAAGCTTGTTTTCTATATTTTACTAAGCTTGTATTAAACTTTTATTTTCTCGTTTCAGATTGACTCAGGGCTTGATGTATGAGCACTTGTGAGTCACTTATCAAGCAATTCTTAGCCCAATTATTGTTGTCTCATACTCATCTTCACTCTTTGATGCATTGAATCAATAATGTATTGCTTGGTATATCGCGTCTCTAAAGGGGGATAGTAAGTAAATTCATGTTTCATAACCCATCGTATTGGGTCATCTATCTGTTCGGACTACCCATTCTTTCATAGGACTATAAATAGTAGATTCCACAAACGGACATTTTGAATGAAAGTCAACCAGGAAATCTGAGACAACTTGTGCTTTGATTGCAGTTCGAGGAGAGAAATCGATATCATAATCTCACAATTCCACAGACGGCTTGGTCATCTGACCCGATACATCTGATTTTTGTAACATACTTTAGAGTGGAAACGAAGTTCGCACAATACTCGAATTTGCCTGAAAATAGGCTATCATTGTTTTTGCTACTATCACTAGAGTTAATACTAACTTTTCAAATTTTGGGTACTTTTTTTCAGCATTTAAAAAACGTTTGCTAACATAATAAACAGGTCCAGAGTAATTATTAACTTCTCGAGCAAGCACCGCACTTACTGAATAGTCGGATATCGTCAAGTAAACATAAATTCTTTCTCTCATTATCGACTTAGATAGAGTTTTGGGTGAAGATAAATGCTTTTTGATCTTAAGGAATGCCTCATCATAGTTTGGAGACCAGTTAAATTCCTTGGCATTTCTCAAAACTTGGAAGAATAACGCACACTTGTCTGATGATCTTGACAATATCTTAACTTATTTTGTGGATATATGAGGTTCTATAGCAAGAAATGTATTTAGTTACGCTGGATCGACTTAAATCTTCTCACTTATAACATACCGCAAAAACGTACTAGATCGTACCCTAAAGGTGCACTTATCTGAATTTAACTTCAAATTAATGGCTTCCAAGTTAGAGAAAGTTTCTTTGAGATCAAGCAAGTTATCCTCCTTCTTCAAACGTTTTACTATCATATCAATAATATAAACCTTAACATTTCTACCAATATGATTTACAACGCTTTACTCACTAAATACTGGTAAGTAGCCCAACATTCTTTAAACTGAAAGGCATTACCTTATAATAACGCAACCCTCTATCAGTGATAAATATAGTATGATCATGGTCCTTCGTATCCATATGTATCTAATTGTACCTAACAAACACATCCATGAAATATAACAACTTTATTGCAGAAATTATAATCTATCAATTGATTTATCCAAGGGACAAGGAATGTATTCTACGGGCATGCCCTATTTAGGCATGTGAAATCAATACGCATCCACCATTTATCATTTTTCTTTTGCACAATACTTGATTAGCAGTTCACAACGAGTATTGAGATTTCCGAATATGCCCTACTTTTGTTAGCATGTCTACCTCATTGACAATAGTTTCAGATGTTCTTCTGAAAATGCTATTCGCCTATGTATTAGAGGGCATGCATCAGATCGTATAACCAATACATGCAAGTTTTTGGAAAACATGACGACAATTTTTCTTGGCCCCGATCCTAACATTTTTCTGTCTGGAAAATTGTGTACTTCAACCTCCTCAATCGGAACAACTCCACTAGAAGTCTCTCGTGGTCCATCTATCTTGTTTGAACCTGAAGAGGACCCCAATAATTGTTATTCCTTTTTAGTTGTCATATTTTCCAATGCCTTTGGAGCAAGGACGGTAACGTAGCCTTCTCTAGCCACTTTTTGGATGCTCCGAGGAACCCTTACCCGGTATGTGATTGCGTATTTGAAGCAACATCATGCACATTTGACAGCCAAAATCTGTCAAAGATGGCATTGTAAAGAGGTGGACAATCAACCACTATAAACAAAATTCTCACAATTTTTTTAAATGGTCATTTACCAATGATAGTTTCTCATACGAATTCCCCAATAACATCAACAGTGTTTCATGTAAGTCCCACTATGCTTCTATTCGATCGAAGAATAAATGATAGGTTTTTCATCAACTTGTAAGTGGATAAAAATAAAATATTGGTTAAACCGATAGTATCACTCAGAATCCTTCGTATTTATGTTCCATCAATAACACCTTCAATTACCACAACATCCTTATGTGCCCCATCAATATTGTTTAAGTCATCATCATCAAATACAATGAATGAAGCTGGATTCTGATATGTAGTCAAGCTAACCACATGTCTCTTAACATGCATCATTTTGCTTCTTGGTTAATTCGAGAAAAAATATTTACATACAAAATAAATAGACTAGTATATTTTAACACACATTTTTTACGTACAACTTTATTATGTTTATGACACATTTATGATGAATTAAATAAAAACGGTAAAAATTGTACCTTACATAAACATGTAAATATGTTTTTTCAAATTAATCAAGAACCAAAATAATGTGTGCTTTTAACATAATTCTCTTGAAATAAGACGAGAATTTCAGTTTTTATGAATTTTAAACACTTGAAAACTTTATGAAAGTCAAATAAAAAACATTAAGGTAAACAAATCGATGTTATCCTCTTGATTGCAAATATTTGATGGTCATAAAAAAATGATAAATAGAGAATGTCATTGCTTCTTCATTTCTGCTTTCCTTGGTTGCAATTTAAGAAAATCAAAGCAATATCAAATTTGTGTGTGCCTCACATTTCAATAGTAACAATTTTGATGCAACAATAAATGATCACATCTCATTAAAGATCAAATCATAACATATCATAAAGGATTGAAACCAACACCCTATATTTGGTTATTATCATCTGCATAGGTTCCATGAGATTTAACCGTTGCAAAAAAAATGTACATAACTCGATTTAATGAAATCATCAATATAAAAAAGTACAAGCGTACAAGTTATACAAAAATATTAATACAATTTTTATATAAAAAACCACAAACACAGCATGAAAGAACAAACCACTTGCATAAAAAGTTAAAAATGATAAAAGCACATAAAAACATTTAACTAATTCTTTAATCAAAACTGTAACTGAGCATAAATTTTGGAAATGTATATTTTTTAATAAGAAAAAAATACATATTTTTGAGGCAGTTTCTCGAAATTAATGATATTGATTTCCAAGACTTGGTTTAGAAACAAGTGTTCTCAATTCAAAAAACATATTTATGAGACTGTGGCGAGGAATCAACATCAATTTATTTTTAAAAAATATTAAAGACTTTGAGACAATCTAAGAAAATAACATGCCCTATCACAAATTTTATATATGGTTTTTGGAAATATGTTCTTTTAATGGTTTATAAAACTACGATTAGAACAAAAGATCAATATACCTTATTACTTTTTGGGTGATATTTTCTGAACTTGATTCATTATTTTCACCTTCTATTAGAGATCTATTTCTCGAAATTTATGTGTATAGAATGAGCTAAGAAAAGTTTGATTTTATGTTTTTAAATGAAAGATAATAAATATAAATTAGATATCTAGTTACAGGTTAGAAGGTATAATATATTATTATAATTTTTTTCAAAAAAATTATAGGGAAAATAAAAAACTATATGAAGATACTAGAAGTTTCCTTATTTATTCATAACTCATAAGGTATAAAAGATTTAACTTTTTCCGAATTTAAAACTTTATTATAATCATATATATATATATATTAATGTACTTAATATTAACTCAAATATATATATATATATATATATATATATATATATATATATATATTTTGTTGCATCTAGATTATAATGGCTGCAACCTAACTACGAAAGTATTGCGACACCAATTCTTATTGCCTCTAGATCATATAATTTATAAATAAAACTTGTATCTGACTCGATGAGTATATCTGAGAACTCATCAGGAGTAAACAATTTGTAAAGCAATAGATTAATATAATAGTTTTGATGAAAATCACTGCTTCCAGTACTAACAAGGGAAATCCATCAAAATATTATTGAAGAAGTATTCAAATTCCTTATAATTTATTAGTCTAATTTGGTAATATTTTTTAATTCTTACTTTGTAGGGTCAATAAAATCTATTGGTTATGAACAAAATAAAATTTATATTTAACAAGATAATGTTTCTGCTAATTAAACCTAATATCGACTTCTGTAGTTTTCCAAATTAACTCTAATTCATCTAAAATTACATGTATATCAGACTGCGCCTTTTTTATCACACTGTAGACAATACCAAACTCCAAAAAAGACACAGTCTAGAGAATGATTGATACAAGAGAAATGGTAGGTCTATGTTATCTCATATATGCAAGAGACAATTGCGACTATTATATCAACATTTGGATACCTGAAAAGTATTTCGGAGACCAGTAATCCAAGTGATGGTGAAAGTACCTTATACATCATTGTCGAAGGTGACTATTCAGGATTTGATAAAATATTTTTTCAGCTTGATTGAGAAGAGGAATGTGTTCATCAATAGAAGAATGAGAATTGAAAAGGTTGTTTCCCACTTCTGTCAACTTTTATTCAAGCTGGTTGTCTGATTTTGCCATGATTTCTCTTCTAGTGACGAAGTTATGATTTTTCGAGCGATAGAGAAAGTGTTAAGTATTTTTGGTACCGAAAAATTGTACATCTTCCACTTTTAACCTTTTTCCCACTATAAACATCACCCAATCTTCATTTTATTCTCTTTCGAGTCCGTTATTGGCCTCTGGTTTTCTTTCTCACCGGCTCCCTATTTTGAAGCAAATCAACTTACTGGACTTGGATGACTTATTTAGCAGATCCATATATGTTTTTTTCTTAAGAATGATAATTCTTTTTGGTCCTGTTAAATTGTAGTGGGTATATGTAATAATAAGACTTTTATCCACACGTTTAATCGTAGATAATGCATATGCAAGATTAATTGTAAGATGATGATTTCTATCCACGATTGATAAAAATTTGGATTCAAAATCTTTAATTTTTCTGGTGTTTTAAATTTTTTAACATCAATATTCTTCTCATTGACCTCATAATCTTTCTTATTTTTAAGATTCTCATTTTTTTAATGATCATCATATTCACTGGAGATTGGCTTGTCAAATACCGGTCTGGATACACTTTAGTGTCAAAGCTAAGATTGTTAACTTGTTCAGTATGACCACGAAACTCATTAACTCGTGGTGATGGTTTTAAAGATATTTTTCTATATGAACCAATGTAAGTTTGTGACCATCCATTATAAAACTATATTGATTTGTTCTACCATGATAAGTACAATTCATATTAAATTTCCATATACGTCTTAACAGTCGATGGCAAACGTCCATAGTAATTACGTCATGCCGTGATGTATCTTTGTAAATTGTAATTACCAATAAAAAATGAAATTAGATAACGTTTAGAAACTGTCACCTCATTGTACTCTATTAGCCCCACAAATATGTAAGGGTTCAGAAGAGCTTCAGTATTCAATGCCACTTTTCGAACATCCTCTTTAGAAATCATATTCCTCTAACTACTCAAACCGATTACGAACTTGCAAATTCTTCCTCCACTTGTGCATGTAGACTAAAAGACGTTGTTCTTTATTCTAGTCCTAAAATCAGAAAAATTAAGTTTTGGAAACATGATTCCATGTATCTATATAACCATAATTCAAGCTCCGATACCAACTGATGCAGTGTAATATTGAAAAAGAACAAACGATAATCTAAACCATAATCCAATAGTAAATTGATAGATGTAACCATAATATAAGGAAAACAAAATTGAAAATTCAGTAAAAATATGTTTATTTCAATAAAGATATCTTAACATTAGAGTATGAGATGCTTTATATAATAAAATATTATAAAAAAAATCTAAAAAAATATATATAATCAAATTTGATTTGCTAAATAAAATAATTATATATATAATTATATAATACGAAGTAATATAATTTAATTATTGAACCTTCTTAGTTACGTCACGTTTGGTGGGAACAAATTCAGATTTTCTCAATTTTTTTTTTACTTTTTAGGGATTACGAAAAAAATGAAAATTCTTGAAAGTGAATGAAAGAGAAATTCGAGGTATTGTCGGACTAGGATTAAAAAATGAATTAAAGTTTAAAATATGTTTTTGTAAAGGTAGCATGAAGCTAATGGATTAATAATTAAATACTAAAATGATAATAAATACCATGAGTTTAAAAAATCTATCCATATTGCATAAAATTTTATAATAATTAATAATATCTATTTTTATTTGTGTGAAGCTCGATACGAAACTCATGTTCTTACCGATATAATGTATTCATGTATTTATTTTTTAATATATGAAACATTAACTTTCATATATATAAAAAAATTAATTTTGTTTTTGGAAAAATCTATCTTCTAGAAAAAAGGTTTTGACTTTTAAGGAAAATGAAATTTAATCTTGCTAAGTTGTTGATAAGGCATTTTTTTATGTTAATGAATAAATTTAGTAAAACAAATTCATCATTGACATAATTGTAAATAAAAAGGTAAGTTAAGGTATTTTGAGTGAAAAAAAAAATCGATGTTTGATCAAAACAAAATTTAGAATATTGGATAGACTTAGGCTGTTTTCACCTACAACCAGGATAACCCTACCCATTTTTTTTTGTTTGAGTACAAGCTGACTTTTCTCATATCCAAAATACATTCCGAAAAAATCACTTACCACATCTTTAAACAAATAATACAAACATATCAACAATATAACAAGATCAAATATCATTTTTCTTTTAAATTCATAATTTCATTCTTGGAAAAAATAGCTTTTCCATAAATAAATAAATTATTCAACATTGACTAAGAAGATGGAAGAGGATAACAAAATTGAAGATGATTTGCATTTTCCGGAAATATATGAATTTAAAGAAAGAGCTCATAGAAAAGATGGAATTATCGGATAAGAAGATATAACGCTAATTATGAGTTTTTTTCATCTAGTTGGAATCTAGGTTACGTACCGTTGGTACGTAGGGTTTTACCTGACGGCGCGGACCGTTTGACCGATGTTGCAAAATTGCTATCAGTATAGATATTCTACATCATCAATGCAATGCCTATACGCCGATGGTGCAAATTGACAAGTTGAAAACCCATGTATAAATTTGAAAAAAAACTAAGTAGTTTTTTTAGGTGACTTCACAACCTAAATTTTTTATGTTACGAAATGATTTTTAAGTTAATAAAAAACTTTGAATAGTTTTTAGTGAACTCATAACCTAATTTTTTTACTAACATTATATTATTACGAGTTGAGCTTGATATGTGACTAATAAAAAACCATCAAATATCGTATAAATTAACACATAATTGATAAGTGATTAAAATAAAAAAATCTATGGTCTAATACAAAATAACATTGTCTGAGAATGAGAAGATCGTATGAATTAGAAACAAAGACAACGACTAAACAAACATAAATCCTAAAGAGAAACGATTTGCAACACTCGATTCTTGAAAGCCTCAACCCTTCTAAATCATATTAGACGAACTCTCTGGTCGAGAGAATGGTCTTAAAGTGTCAAACGACCTAACTCAAATAATACTCAAATAATAGAAGCTAGAATAACAATAAAATAAAGTGTATATGAACTAAAACAAACAAAAATAATTCTACAGCAAAGACATTTAAACTATTTAGGGTAACAAATCAGACTAGGATAAGAAAACAAACCCTAGATAACGGGTTTCGCACCATCACGAGGAAGAAGATAAGCTGAAGATGCATAACTTTCTGTACCATCGGAGCAATTGCCGATGGTGGTACAACAAATGAACTATCGATGTGTCTTTGCGCTTCCAACGAAGAAGGCCATAAAAAACATATTATTATTTTCAAAAATGATAAAAACCTATTCTCCAAGTTCGATCTAATTAACCGCAAATTCATGTCCACAAACATTGGTAAACTATATACTAACAAACATTGATATGAACTTAAAGAAAAAATTAAACACAAAATCAAAATAAAAAACAATTTTTTTTTCAAAACAAAAAACTTACTTGGAAGATACTTGCATAAAATCCGGCTTGGCACTATCTTTATTCGCCATTGTACCTGGTGGGGGTTTGAAAATGATCCTAATTCCCAAGTTTTGATTTAAACTTGGGATATATTGGACCCTTTCCTTTGATTCGATTCTTTGAAAAACAAAATCCAACTTAATTTCTTCAACCCATTACAAATTATAACCGGGTAGTCTTAAACGGACTCGTACCCACTCACTACCCAGCCCACCATACACATACAAAAGCCTAAACCCGAGTATCAGTTACGGTCTTTCTCTCTACTCCGCTCTCTGAAGCTGAGAGGAGCCCCCTCAGCATTTAGCGCTGTTCTTATTTCTACCGAACAGAAGATTCAATCTTCCTTGCAACCCGAAACTGTAGGTTCGTGCTTGTAAGTTCTAATCACGCAATCTCCATAAGTTTTTTCATTTTGATTTTTATGGTTCATCTTTTATTTGATTTAATTTCGTGCTAAGCTCCGATTCTCGAATTTGTTTGCAAGTTGATTTTTTTCCTGGGTATACGATAAAAAATGTCTTCATAATTTTGTGTTTAGTCGATAGAACGATTTTTTTAATGTCGAAAGCAAGTGTTTTATGAATCATGAGACGGGCTTGTAATTTTGTTGCTAACACTGATAAATTTTATATATGCAGTGGTCTCTGTTTATAAGTTTATGTAGAGCTTCTATTTTTGTTTAGAGAAAATGTATCTTTATATGGCTAGTTGTTAAACCTGAAGTTACTTTATCTGATATTGCAGAGTAAACAGAAATAAAAAAAAAATGGTGCAGTATAATTTTAAGAAGATAACAGTGGTGCCTGAAGGAAAGGCGTTCATTGATATCATCCTATCGCGTACCCAGCGACAAACACCTACTGTTGTCCATAAGGGATATGCCATTACTCGTCCTCGTCAATTCTACATGCGCAAAGTCAAGTACACTCAGACAAACTACTTTGAGAAGCTCACTAGAATCATCGATGAGGTCCCTCGCCTTGATGATATCCATCCTTTCTACGGTGACCTTCTTCATGTGCTGTATAACAAAGATCACTACAAGCTTGCACTTGGTCAGATTAATACTGCACGGAACCTCATCAGCAAGATTGCAAAGGATTATGTAAAGCTGTTGAAATATGGTGATTCTTTGTACCGATGCAAGTCGCTGAAGGTTGCGGCTCTTGGACGGATGTGTACTGTGATCAAGAGGATTGGTCCTAGTTTGGCTTATCTTGAACAGATACGTCAGCATATGGCAAGGCTACCTTCCATTGACCCAAACACCCGAACAGTCTTGATTTGTGGGTATCCTAATGTTGGCAAGAGCTCGTTCATGAACAAAGTTACAAGAGCTGACGTGGATGTTCAGCCTTATGCTTTCACCACAAAATCACTCTTTGTTGGTCACACAGACTACAAGTATCTGAGGTACCAAGTGATTGATACTCCAGGGATTCTAGATCGGCCTTTTGAAGATCGTAACATTATTGAGATGTGCAGTATCACTGCCTTGGCGCATCTCCGTGCTGCTATTCTATTTTTCTTGGACATCTCTGGGTCATGTGGGTACACTATTGCACAACAGGCTGCGCTTTTTCACAGCATAAAATCTTTGTTCACAAATAAGCCATTGGTCGTTGTTTGTAACAAGACGGATTTACAGCCAATGGATACTCTTCCGGAGGAGGATAAGAAATTGATCGCAGAGATGAAAGCTGAGGCAATGAAAGCCATGAGTCAGGGAGGTGATCTGACAGATGACGAGGGGGTGCTGTTGACAATGAGCACTTTGACTGAGGAAGGGGTAGCTGCCGTAAAGAATGCAGCATGCGAGCGATTGTTGGACCAGAGGGTTGAACTAAAAATGAAATAAAAAAAGATTAATGATTGCCTGAATAGATTTCATGTCGCTTTGCCAAAACCACGTGATCAGAAGGAACGTCCACCCTGTATACCTCTGGCTGTTCTCGAAGCCAAGGCTCAAGAAGCAGCTGAGAAAGAGAAGCGCAAAACCGAGAAGGACATTGAGAATGAGACTGGTCGCGCTGGTGTTTACTCGGCTAGTTTGAAGAAGCATTACATTTTAGCCCATGACGAATGGAAGGAAGATATACAACCTGAAATCCTTGATGGTCACAATGTCTACGACTTTATTGATCCTGATATTCTGCTGAGGCTAGAAGAATTGGAGAAAGAAGAAGGCATCCGTCAAGCAGAGGAAAGCCTCCTTGAAGGAGGAGAAGGCGATGATGATGACTTCGAGATGGACAATCAGGATCTAAACCCGGCGGAACAAGAAGCACTTGCGGAAATCAGGAAGAAGAAAAAGCTGCTCATTCAAGAGCACAGACTCAAGAAAACCAATGCCCAGAGTCGGGCAGTCGTGCCGAGAAAGTTTGACAAGGACAAGAAGTATACAACAGAGAGAATGGGCAGACAACTTTCTGCTTTGGGGCTGAATTCTTCACGAGCAATTAAGCGCGCTCGAAGCAAGTCCCGGGATCAGAAAAGGGAGAGATCAGCTGATAATGATGATGCGATGGATGTTGATGATAATGAATCAGCTAAAAAGAAATTACGTCTAAGGTCTAGGTCCCTATCAATGGCAAGGTCAAAGTCAATGTCAATGTCACGTCCTGGAACTAACAAAGTTGTTCCAGGAGATGGATTTAAAGACGCTGCGCAAAAGATGCAGGCTATTAAAATTTCCAGGAAATCCACTAAAAATAGGAACAAGGAAGCTCGCAGGGGAGAGGGTGATAGAGTTATACCTACTTTGAGGCCAAAGCATTTATATTCTGGGAAACGATCTACTGGCAAAACTGATAGGCGTTGATATAATCAGGTATGAACTCTTCATGACTAGCTTTTTGGAAATCATCTGTCATGACTAGCTTCATGACTAGCTTTTAATAGATAACTTCCCATGACTGGCTTTCTAGAGTCTTATCCAATAGACAAAGAACATTTTTTATTAGTCTTTAATTTGGTGTTAATACGTGTCTGGATTGTTATTTGTGCATGTTCGCTTTAGAATATATGCATCTCCGTGGATCTGTTATATGCCTATTTAATTATATGCAGCCTTTGTAATACAATATACAAATAAATAAGGAACCTATGCAGCAAAATCTGACATGTTACTTCATAAAGCATGATATTTTTCCTGTAATAATATGTTGAATTTTCCATGTTGCTCCTTTTGCATTTAGAGGTTATGGTCTCTTTAAAACCCTTGGCTGCACATTTTACATTTCTTGCCAATCTGATTCTAGTTGTGTTTTTTCGTAATAGGAAAACAATTCATACATTTGTATCTGATAAATAAAAAATTAACCCATGATAAAACAAAAGAAGCTTATTTCAACCCAAAAACAAAATTTAAACTTTTCATGTTAAATAAAAGTTGGGTCTTCTTTACTTGTTTGTTGGTGGTAACCCCATTTTGCAATGAGGAAGGAGGATGATTAGGATTTTGGCTGTTGCTATCTAACATTGTGACACTTTAGTGGATGTGATGGTGATGAACTCAGAAAACAAAATAAAATCAGTTTTTTAGCTCTATCTATTTGTATTTTAGCTTTTAAGGAATAGTGGCCAATAAAAACCGTTCGCGATTTGCTATAAATTTTATTGGCATAATTCATCTTTTTGAATTTACTTAGAAGTTAGGTCTCTAGTTTTTCAATCTTAATCAATATTCTAAAAATAGGTTGAGAAGGCCGGCTAGGCGGCCGCCAACAAGGAAAATGCGCATCACCTAACCGCCTTAAAACCATCTAAGTTCCGTTTAATCACCCGTCTCTCACCCTATAATAGGTATTAGGTACCAAACCGACTCGGACCCGGCTTTTTTAATCACCCGTCTCTCATTTATGTAGTTTCTCTATGTTGCATGACCATGAGTGTGGTGACTCTCATTATTTAACTTTCTCGTTCTATTACTTGCACGTCATTTAAACATGATTAGTAACATGTTAAATATTGTAGCCCTCGAGATAGCTCGAATGCTTCCGAAGGACTCTACACTGCCTGTATCTTTCTTATCCAACCCCTTCACTAATAAACTTATCATTGAATAAACCAATTGGAAGCATATTTTGGTCTATCACTAAATTTTGCTTACTGCTAATTAAACTCAAGATACTTCTGTATTTTTAACGGTTAGATTACTGCATGCCATTTTATGCCAGAAATCTAATATGTTTTCCCTTCTTTGAATCTTGCTGTCAGATCGTCGTTCCCTCTTAACAAGTGATTAACTCTCCCAAAAACCTGAAGAAGACTGATTTTATGATTTCGATAATCATAGAGAGTTGCGAGCAACAACTTGTAATCTCGTGATCTTCTTTGGGAGAATAATCTGGCACTAACATTTCCGAGACATGCCAATTCGCTTTGGTTTAAATAGATTGAAGCTTTGTTGGGCGATGCATCATTTATCTTCTTTTGCCCGGTCATGATTTTCTTTTTCTTGTTGAGATTTATTTGTATGCCAAGATAATAGTGGTGCCTGATGGAAAGGCGTTCATTGATATCATCCTATCGATCATTGATATCATCCTATCGCGTACCCAACGACAAACACCTACTGTTGTCCATAAGGGATATATGTCATTACTCGACTTGTCAAAGTCAACAGTAATGAACGCCTTTCCATCAGGCACCACTATTATCTTCTTAAAATTATACTGCACCATTTTTTTTTATTTCTGTTGACTCTGCAATATCAGATCAAGTAACTTCAGGTTTAACAACTAGCCATATAAAGATACATTTTCTCTAAACAAAAATAGAAACTCTACATAAACTTATAAACAGAGACCACTGCACTGCATATATAACATAATAAACTACGGATAACAAAATTTATCAGTGTTAGCAACAAAATTACAAGCCCGTCTCATGATTCATAAAACACTTGCTTTCGACATTAAAAAATCGTTCTATCGACTAAACACAAAATTATGAAGACATTTTTTATCGTATACCCAGAAAAAAATCAACTTGCAAACAAATTCGAGAATCGCGACTAAACACAAAATTATGAAGACATTTTTTATCGTATACCCAGGAAAAAAATCAACTTGCAAACAAATTCGAGAATCGGAGCTTAACACGAAATTAAATCACATAAATGAAAGATGAACCATAAAAATCAAAATGAAAAAACTTATAGAGATTGCGTAATTAGAACTTACAAGCACGAACCTACAGTTTCGGGTTGCAAGGAAGATTGAATCTTCTGTTCGGTAGAAATAAGAGTTTCGGGTTGCAAGGAAGATTGAATCTTCTGTTCGGTAGAAATAAGAACAACGCTAAATGCTGAGGGGGGCTCCTCTCAGCTTCAGAGAGCGGAGTAGAGAGAAAGAGAGTAACTGATACTCGGGTTTAGGCTTTTGACAGTGAAGTGGTTTGGTGGATACCTACCTACCTTAATAACTCATCATTTATGATATAATTAGTTAGAAATATATAAGTATAACTTGGGTTCACTATTTAAATACTAAGTATAAATTGTTTGGATTTCTAGTGATAAATGACCATTTTTTTTTCAAAAAAGAATTAAAGTTACTCAAACGTATAAATAATTTAGATTCTTTTGGGCTAATATATTAAAAAAAGAAAAAAGCTGGCTTCAAAATCATTAATTTGTAAAGTTCGGATTTTGTATTAGCGAACAGACAACAAAAATTTAAGTATAATAGTCGATGAGGAAAAGTAAATAAATTTTGATGGATGACAGCTTATGTAACACCACTACCAATGTTTCGAGTTTTATGTTTGTCTCTCTAAGTTGCGTTATTATAATAGAAACTAATACTACATTTTATTTATATCAATCTTTTGTGGTGTTTACTTTAATAAAATAATCGAGTACCACGACTCTACTATTTAATTTGTTTCATGAAAATGTGTCGAAGTGCATTTTTACTGTTATTAGATTAAATGCGCTCCGTAAAAAGAAAAAAGAAATAAAAAGTAATAAATAAAAATAAGTAATCAGGTGTCTATCTAAGGTAATTTGATGGTGCAGGCCACCAGAAAGAGAGGACCACTTTATATGACGTATTTAAATCATGACGAACCTAAGGTTATCACCATTATATTTATATTTTTAATATTTGAATGAGTGTTATTTTCTTTATTAATCTTTCAAATTTTTATTCAAATACAAAGTGAAGGGCTATGCTAAAACGAGATTTTTTTGCTATAATGGGATTCTTAACTCAATTTTTTTTTTCTATTAATGTAAGATGACAAATTTATTTTTCATACATAAAACAAAAGTTCTAACAAAAAACTAAATCTTTTTTCTTTCTACAACTCTCTCTCTTAACTAAGCTAAATTTTTTTTAAAACCAAAAATCATGGATTTGAGTGATTTAAACGAAGAGTTGAGTTGCAATATGGATGATTTATTGTCGGAGGAGGATGAGCCTTTGACGAACCACCTCCAAACCCAAGAAGAGGTGCATTTTGTGTTTTTTGAAATTTCAGTGCGAATATAGCACTACCAACGCTATGAACTGCATGAACTGCGAAGAACATTTTGTTTTGGTTTGTCCAAATTATAGCGTTGCCAACGCTCGATTTTGACAAAATTACGAATAGCCAATTCGCAAAGTTGCCTAAATTGAGCGCTGGCAACGCTATAATTTGTAAGAATCGCGGGTTATGAGCGCTCGATTTTGACAAAATCAGTTACCCTTTGCTCGCAATTTTGGCTACAATGAACACTCCCTATGCGCGAACGTTTTTGGAAATTTTATCATTTATCATTTTTTTTTAAGTTTACGGGTTCGAAACTCAATTTTTTTTCACCAATATAATACATGTCATTTTCAATGAATGGTGTAAAATTTAGACCTAAAAAAAGCTACAAAATGTGGTAAAAAAACACCTTCAAAAATAAAATGGTGAAACAACCAGAATTGCGAATTGGGCGTTCGCAATTTTGCTTCCGGAATCGCGAACGCCCAAGGCCTAATTTTGGGCAAATCGCGAGTTGGGCGTTCGCGATTTGCCCAAAATCGGGCGTTGGGCGTTCGTGATTCGCCACAGACAACAAACCCCAAATTTCGAAACCCATGAACCCTAGATTCTTAAAAACTCAATCAAAATCAACAAAATTCATACCAAAACGTTGCTAATCAGTAGACTAACACATATCTACGACTTATTTTTAAAAACAACAACAACATATAGATGAAAATTCGACTTTTGAGGTAGAACCTATAACTCTAAATATCACTAAAAATACCTAACTAAATTGCATTAAAATTACATGAATAGGTATATGATTCATACTTTAACGTCTTTGTAAGTTCGGATTTGAGAAATCTTGAGTTTTTTGGCCGATTTTGAAAGGTTTTGGCGAAGAGAGGAGAGAAAAGATGAACTTTAGTTGAAATACAACTTTTATATTAAGGGTAAATTGGTCATTTTGGGGGTCTCATTATAGCCAAGATAGGTCTCGTTATAAAAATGTCTCATTATAGCTAAATAAGGTCTCTATTTAACCTTTCCCTAAGGTGAATTATTTAGGTATGTTTATGCAAGGTTTTTTATTGTCAGAGTATCTGAAAGAAAACACGTTTCTGGACAAGAGAAGAAAAAATCAAATGTAGTACAGTATAATTATTTTTAATTATATATATGTATTTTCAAAATTATATTTTAAAATTATAGTTTAAAAAATAAAATTAATATTATTCGTTATATTTTTTATGACAAATAAAACTACATTATCACTAAGTAGTACATGTCTCACATTTCACCATTTCATCATATCTTATATCACATCTCTTGTCTCTCCATTTCATCATTCATTGTCTCTCATCTCCATTTCATCATGCATTGTCTTTCGTATTTCCATTTTATCATGGATTGTTTCTCGTCTCCCGTCTTGTCTCGCATCTACCATTACATCATGTCTGGTCTCGCATTTCTCTAGTTGTACATGCCTCTCAGTTCTCCATTACATAATACATTATCTCATATCTCTCTATTTCATCATGCATTATCTCTCATCTTCCGTCTCTCCATTTCACCATGTCTTATCTGTCATCTCTTTTCTATCCACTTCATCATGTATGATCTCTCGTCTCTCGTCTCTCCATCTAACATGTCTTGTCTCTCGTTTCTAGTCTCTCGTAACTTTTCTTGTCTCGCATCTCTCCTTTATATCATGTATGATCTCGCATAATTTTAGTAGTACATGTCTCGCACCTCTCTATTACATCACCTTTGGTCTCGCATCTCTCTAGTGCATGTCTCGCGTCTCTCCATTACATAATGTCTTCTCTCGCATCACTCCATTTTATCATGTTTTATCTCTCGTCTCTCGTCTCTCTATTTCATCATGCTTTTTCGTTTGTCTCGCGTCAATCCACTTTAATCATGTCTTGTCTCTCGTCTCTCGTCTCTCATCTCCCGTCTATTGTCACTCGTCTTATCTTGCATCTTTCCATTACATCATGCATGATCTCGCATCTCTTTAGTAGTACATGTCTCACATGTCTTCATTACATCATGTTTGGTCTCGCATCTCTCTAGTAGTACATGTCTTGCGTCGCTCATTACATCATGACTTGTTTTATGTCTCTCCATTGCATCATGCCTTGTCTCTTATCTCTCCATTTAATCATGTGTTGTCTCTCATCTCCCGTCTCTCAATTTCATTATGCCTTGTCTATCATCTCTAATTTTTTCATTTCATCATGACTTATCTCTCGTCTCTCATCTTGTCTCATATTTCTCAATTATATAATCTTTGGTTTTGCATCTCTCCAGTAGTACATGCCTCGTCTCTCTCCATTGCATCATGAATTGTCTCATATATTTCCATTTTATCATTTTTTTTGTCTCTCGTCTCTCGTCCCTCTATTTCACCATGCCTTGTATCTCGTCTCTCTTTACTTTATAATATATTGACTCACATCTCTTCATTTCACCATGTCTTGTTTCGCATCTCTTCATTTCATCATGTTTGGTCTCAAATCTCGCCATTTAATCATACATTTTCCTGCATTTTTCTATTACATCATACGAAAATATGTCATGCCTAAGTGCAATTAGTGTGAGACTAGCCAACTGGGTCTCACAAAAATATTCATTTATGAAGCTAATTCTGTTTGTCTAAAACAAAGTCGATGGTACTTTTTTTCGAGCTATGATTTGAAAGGTACATACTTTTAGAAAAAACAAAAGAGAGCTAGAGACAGAGAGAGAGATTGATGAGCCATGTGATGAAATATGGGTATTTTATGTATTATGGAAAAAACTAGGTCTTAATTAGTAGTTAAGTACCATATCTGGATACTATATAGTTATTATTGATATTTGAGATATTAGATGGCAGTAAAATGTTATGTTGGATATTTTTAGTATAACCCTAATAAATATAGTTTAAATATTAAATTAATATAAAAAAATTAATTAATTTAGTATAGCCAAATGAAGCCTTACACCTTGAGCAGATCAAACAGAATTAAAATATATAAAACTTCTGCATCATGTTATTCTAAATATACACATTAATCCAATATTATCTTTTTATTTCTATCGTATCATCTCTCTTAACATTCTCGGCTCAGGCCCATGTCCAAGTTTACCAAAATAATGGTTATTCATTCAGAATTATAGAAGACATAAAAAATACTTTGGGTGGAGTTCCACTTTATCCTATATGTTATAAATTAAACAATATTCTCTCGATCATAAAACCAATAATTCTTCAATCAAAACTAAAAACTCACCTTCCTTTGTGTTTGTCTTCATTTCTTTATCTCGTAAAAACTGACTACACTGTAATCCTCAACTCTCATCCTCAAATATCGGGTCTCTATCTTCACTGATACTTTTTGTAGAATTAGACGATCCATAACGATCCACCTAGCTCATCTCGTTACCCGGCTTATTGTCGACTACACATCTAACTTGGGTCAAGCGGACGTGATTGCTATTAAGATCAATTCGCTCGAACTTACAGGTTTTGATGTTGCTCCACGAGTAGTTATATTCCAAGTTGATGTCTCTGATCCAGTTTAGGTGAAATCTCTATCTAATAAGGCAGAACAGGTTTTCGGTTCTCTGATTCATCTATTGTTTAACTAGGCCGGATTAATTGATTCAAAGTACTCTACCATTACTAATACTTTGGTTGAAGATTTGATCGGACTTTTAGGTAATCATATGAGAAGCTTTGAAATATTTGCAGGTACGATTCATGAGAAGGATATATATTATGATCCGATTATGGATGACTTGTGTATCCAAGAGAAATTTCCATTTGTTTCTTATCAGAGGATCATTGTTGATTTCAACTCTTCCATTTTTGGTGTTAATAGAGGTGCATGAGTTGTTCCTACAAAAAATTGATAAATATGTATTTTTCTAAATTCTGATCTCATCATTTAGCCTTGTCAATGCCTTTTTGCTTGATACCTTTTTGTAGATTGAGTTACCTAGAATCTCAAGTCCTGCAAAAAAGATAAGAGATTAAACCTCTCAAATTCTAACTTATAATAGTGATGATCATTTAAATGAGTTAAATAATGGCTTTCCAGACTCTTTAGTAAGTAGAGGTTTCATTGGGATTCTGCCTTTAAGGTTTGTGACTTTAGATTTTTTTTTATCCTTTTACTTAAGAACCTTTTGAATTCCTTGCTGATTTCTATCTTATTTGATACAGCTAATGATGAAAGTCTTCCCATGTTTTGAGGTTTATAAGAAGGATGATGGTTCGTGATCATTGGCCATTAATTTTTTAAATAAAAATAAAAAAGTTTTTATAATAATTTTTGAAAATCCATCTTTTATCTATATTTTAAAACCAATGTTATAAAAAATTAGTTTGTGAACAAACAACCTGTTTTTTAAACTCTTACATGTTATTTTAAAATACATATTTTATTTGGTTTATAAATGGTTACAAAATTATAAAAACTTAAAGTATCACAAACTGAAAGAATCGAACTAATCCGAACTAGATTATATTTGATTTTTAAATGATTACCAGTTTATAAAAATTTGAAGAACCAAAAATGGAAATAATTGACTCGAAGAACTGAATGTCCGCGCCTAATCATACCCAAAGGTACCCAACGCCAAACTTTACTGCCACTTAATACCACAACTATCAATAATGAATATCTAATACCCAAATATTGAACTTAACTTGTAACTAATAAACATCATCTTTTACAATATCTCAAATATCTATGCTTCATCACCGCTCATGTCATGAAGGGCATGTATGTTGTTAGTTAGGAGATTAGGACCGTTTAGGGTGTTGGGTTAGAGTCTTAGGGTTGATTTCGGGCAGATCTGGGTAGAGGGGGGCTGTATTCTCGAACAGGTGTTTCCACGCATGTTCGTGCGTGGAAATACCGGATGCACGCACAAAATTGCGTGCATCCGGTATTTCCACGCAAGAACATGCGTGGAAACACCGATTCCACGCTGCGTGGATTTTGCGAAATCTTCGCAATTTAATGCGTGGATTTGCCTAATCCACGAATTAAATTGCGAATTTTCGTAGAATCCATGACTTTTATTTTTTTTAAGTTTCAACTCGTCTAATTGTTCGGTTTTGTCTTGTGCAGTATGCCTCCTCGCCCACTTCCTCCCGTTACCGATAGAGACTACGAGACAGATCACGAGACTGAGGAGCTCGCTCGCGGTGAGACTTCTCGGAGCGTCTGGGTCCGTGTGAGAAGGACCTTACAGGCCGTTGAGCGCCCACCAGTCCAGCGTCGCGTATCTACGGAGCAGCGCTTCTGTAGATACAATGCTCACATCGTAGACCTATATTCTACGTTTCATTCGTACACAGAGCACGAGGCATACAACGTCTTCAAAGGCGATGTAAGTTTTATAGTTTTAATTTACTTTTTAAAGTTATTATTATTATTATTGGTTTGTGTTAGAAATTTTATTAGTTTAGGTTAGAATCAATTTATATGTTACTGCATTGGATTTTATATTGGTTTTTGTTATAAATTATATTAGTTTAGTTTAGGTTAGGTTAGAATTCATTTATATGTTACAATGACTTTAGGTTTTAATTTTTAACACTGTCTACTGAAATGGTTTGTGTTTTAAATATAAGTAGTTTAGGTTAGGTTAGAACTATTTTATATGTTAGAATGAAATTAGGTTTTAATTTTTAACACTTTCTATTGAAATGGTGAATGAATTTATATGTTACTGCACTGGATTTGGTATTGGGTTTGTGTTATAAATTTACTGAATTTATATGTTTAGAATTTATATGTTACTGAAATTAGGTTTGTGTTATAAATTTTATTAGTTTAGGTTACAATGAATTTATATGTTATGATGAGTTTAGGTTTTAATTTTTAACACTCACTACTGCATTGTATTTGTTGGTTATTGGTTATTGTTTTATCTTAGTTGTTATACTGCATATATATTGAACATGTTGGTTATTGGATTATCTTAAGTTTTAGATTGCATATATGTTTATATATTGTATGTTTTTAATGCATGCAGGCCCGACATTCACTGCGCTGTTATGCGATGTACCACACACATAGTAGCTGGGACTTGAAATCCCGGCAGCAGAAGGTACTCGCACAGGTTAGGAGCACCTGTTTCTGGCCCTTGGTTGAGGCCTTGGGTAAGTGGTCTACTAATTTCCACTTGATTGAGGGCTTTCTAGAGAGATGGCATCCCGAGACGAACACTTTCTACTTCTCGTTCGGGGAGATGACCGTCACCCTGGATGACGTCCACATGATAATGAGGCTCTCAGTTGTCGGTCTCAACTGTGAGATATATGAGTACCCCACTGCTGATGAGCGTACTCCGAGATACGCTCGCTTACTTGGGTGCAGCGCTGCGGAGCTTGAGACGGAGATAAAGGAGAACAAAGGCGGCGCTAATAGGCATGTTCGCCTTGCATGGCTGAAGAGGAGATTCTGCACCCATCAGTATTACGATGAGAAGATCACTGTGGGGGATGCCAAACGAGCTACGAGGGGCTATTTGTTGCACTTCTTTGGCTGTACCATTTTGGCCAACAAGTCGGGCAACAACATTAGCCTAGACTACTTGCAGTTCATCGACGATTACACTAGCTCCGCGAGGTATAACTGGGGCAGATGATACTGGTGCAGCTCTACTACCAGCTAGGCAGAGGCTGCCTACACTCTACTTCGGGTATATCTGGTTTTTTGGCCATGTTAGAGACGTGGATTTACGACCATTTCACGTCGTTTGCAGTTCATCAGTACCCGAGGTATAGTATCGCACATCCTACTATATGCCTCCATGCGCCTGCTAAGTTTCGACAGAGCCAGGAGTCTCGAGACGGTATTAGACTTTGTCTGGATAGCTTCACCGAGCAGGATGTAAGTTGTAATCAGTTTCATTTCAATTATCCTATATATAATATAAGTTGGTAATGATAAATGGTATGTTAATATTTTACAGGTATTATTCACGCCGTATGCGGCCATGCGGGATGCTCGAGGTACCGCTGATATAGCCTGGATAGATGCGACGCTGAAGGCGGCGGACATTGTCGAGGCGTACTATCCGCTATAAAGATACATTTTCTCTAAACAAAAATAGAAGCTCTACATAAACTTATAAACAGAGACCACTGCATATATAACATAATAAACTACAGATAACAAAATTTATCAGTGTTAGCAACAAAATTACAAGCCCGTCTCATGATTCATAAAACACTTGCTTTCGACATTAAAAATTTGTTCTATCGACTAAAAACAAAATTATGAAGACATTTTTTATCGTATAACCAGGAAAAAAATCAACTTGCAAACAAATTCGAGAATCTTGACAGTTGCAAACAAATTATGAAGACATTGTTTTATCGTATATCGACATTTTTTTGTTCAGAATCATTAGCCCATGCATTTATGAACTTGAAGTTACATTTGTTATTGTAATGAGCATTAGTCTGAGTATTAAAGAGATTAATAAGAAAATGAGCATGGTCAGAGCAAGCTCTGACCATGTGAAAAACCTGAACATGGTAGTTAGAAACCATTGTTGAATTTATTAATACTCTGTCTAAACGTTTCCAGATTTTGTTGTTGCTCCATGTGTATCTTGAGCCCACATAGCCAGGGTCTTCAAGGCTACATAATCGTATGGTTTCAGTAAAGTCATCAGCACTAGAGGCATCAAAAGAGGAACAACAAAGCTGATCTTCAGAGGTGGTGATAGCATTGAAGTCACCAGCCACCATCCAAGGTCTATCTTCACAAGCTAAAAGCATCATCTGGTTCCACAAGTTTTTTCGACTGCACTCAAAGATATTAGAGTCCTTACTGGTAGTTTAACTAGATCTCAAGTACAACCTAGTGGATATTCAGTTATATTCCATGATATAGGGGAACCTGTTGGATACTCTGTTGGAATGCATGAGATATATGTCGTTGGATATTCCACTAAAATAGTATATGATATTTTTAGGGATTCGGTTGGAGCGTTGCAAAATATTGTTAGATATTTGACTGAAATGACTATGAACCCTCCTGGAGATTATGTTAAAGTCGCGATAGTATTGGTGAGATGTTTTGTCCATTCAAATAAATTTGAGTGTTTATTGGTGGTCCATCACACCTTTCACCAAACTCATAACTAAAGGGTCGATGCTCCCGTACTTGTTCCTCTCTAGATTCACCCAAGTTTACTATGAGATTCTTGGTATTGATCAAGCGAGTACATAAGTCTATTCCTTTATTACCCATACTAGGATACATGTCAATGCTCATATCGATCAGTAAACTACACAATTCTTCTTTCATTTTCATTCTCATTATGATTATCTCATCTTGGAATGTGCATGGTCTCTGATAAGGGGAGGAAAATATAGGTGTTTAGCATGTAATTTAGCCCACAAATAAGGTCAAAGTCCATGTATTTAGTGGCTAAGGACTAACGTAAAGCACACATAAAAAGTGAGGGACTTAAATGATAGTCCCCTAGAACTTGTTTGTAAATAGTAAAATAGTGGGGGTAAGAAATCCACTTTTATAATGGTAAACATGTAATTTCACCATCTACTTCGTTTCTTATATAAAGGACATTCCCTTTGGGGAAAAAGGGCCAATGATTGATCAATAATTACAACGTTTATTCATTTTGTCACTTCCATTTCTAGTAATTTTCTAATCACTATCACGTCACACGAATATTCTCTAGTCCGACCCCTTCACACGAACATCTTCGCTCCTGAGTCTCACTAAAGATTCTCTGAGCTAATCAGTTGTCCCGTCTGTGGGAAACGTTTGGTACCCAGAATTAATTTTCTAAAACCTTGAAAATTAAAAGCAAAAAATTATGGATATAGAAATGCGTGGAGAGATTGAGACTAATCCGACCAAATATTAAGTTGGTATCAAGTCTGGAGACCATCTGATGGAAGAGCAGGTTACGAAGGAGGGCAATGCCCTGAATCGGCGTGCGGAAGAAATTTTAGAGGAGTCGGTTTTGGTCGCCAGACAAAAAGAGTTGTTGGAAGACATCGAAAGATTAAATGCTGAAAGAGATCTTATGATGGCAAGCACAAAAAGGGTCAGATCCGAGGTCCGAAAAGAAAAGTTCGAGGCCGACCACATCCAAGATGCTGTTATACCTAAAGAGAGCCGACGCCAGAAAAGCCATCGGCATTCTAAAAGACGTGCTAGATCCGAGCAAAAGTATGAGCCGTTCGAGTCTAGCGAATACACTTCGTTGAGCTCCGATAATTCTTCTACTTCGGAGACTGACTCGAGGTATAAGGTAGATCGAAGGCACAAAGATCCGAGGAAGCATAAACATACTCATCGGACTAGCAGGAGAAGGAGTGATTCAAGGAAGAAAGATGATGCTGGTAAAAGAAAAATGTACTCTGAGGACCATGTTACTACTTGGAAACAAACTCAGTCTGATAGTTATCACCAAGATTACAGAGTCAGTAACTATTTTACTTCTCCAACCGAGGAAAGATTGTACCCTGCCACTAATGACGGTCCGGGGGGAAGTACATACAAGGTCGGACATAATTAGAGGTCGTCACCTCTCTCCCCGTAAATTATGTCTGGAAACATTTCTAAATGGTTTGATATTTCCAAGCTAGAGAAGTTTGATGGGACTTAGGACAGTTTCAAGAACTTCATGATTAACTATGATAACGCTGACAAGTTTCTGTGTAGAGCTTTCTCTCAGACGTTCAAGAACTCCGCTTCTAAGTGGTACAACCGACTGCCTCAGGGGTGTATAAAGAATTTTGATATATTCCGGAGTATGTTCCGACAACACTTTGTCGGAAGCAAGAAATTTCATGCTAACGGAGATACCATCATTTATTGTCGATAAAAGATCGGAGAAAGTTTGAAAGAGTATACCAAGCGATTCATCCAAGTCAAGACGGACATGGAGTATTGCGAGGAAAAAGTTGCGTTGGCTGCCTTCCGGATGGGTCTTCTTCCACGTGTAATGACGGATAATGCTGCAGAAATACAAGCGATGACGTTTGGAGCTTTGTTAGACCATATAGAAAAAAGAATCTTAGTCGAGGAAACCAGGGCCTCAGAGATAGAATCCATGTCTCAATTCTATCAGGATCTGAACTTAGCCAGAGCAAGTACGACAACGGTGAATGTCCGACCACAAGCTACTAAATCGACTACAACCGTACGACCGCGGGCTCATACAGTTCAAACAACAAACCAAACCCCTCAATGGGCGACTCAGACCAACAGTATCACCAGGCTGGTCAGGCAGTCAACAGTATGTCCGACCAGCCTCAAATAGATGGTTTCGACCAACTCACTATGCTGAATTAACTGAGTGTGTCTCCACGATCATTGAAAAGGCATGTGCAAACGTACACTTCCGCAAACCTTTTCCTCTTCAGATTCCGAGGGAACACAGAAAGAAAAAATACTGCCAGTTCCATGACGACATTGGGCATCACACTAAGGATTGTGTGGCTTTGAAGAAATAAGTCCAATACTTGATAGAAAACAAAAAATTGGTTGACTTTGTCAAAAAGAATACCGCAGTGGTGCACAAACAAAAACTCGCTCCGAGACAAGATGATACCATGATGATTTCTGATGTGATTGAAGAAGAATTTCTAGATGCCTTTGATGTGGCAACAGAGTATCTTGATCCGAAGGAGGGCAGGAATAGCGTGAACATGGTTGAGGAGATAATCCCCCGAGGAAAGGTCAGTGAATTATATTCATTTTTTGAGTCGCTAAGCATTTTTGGGGGAGATACAGTAGCAGTAATATCAAACTACTCAAGGAAAGGGCATATCGTTATTCTAGCAACACAGTTAGAGACGGGTGCCTCATCACACCTTTACTGGAACCCATCACCAATCATTTGCTTTGAGGATGACGACATGAGGGAAGTTGCTGGTCCGCAACAAGATGACGTGGTAATCGGAGCAGAGATTGTTGGAAACGAGATAAGAAAGATTCTGATTTACACGGGCAGTTCCGCCAATATCATGTTCATGATAACCTACAATAAGATAACCAATCCTCTAACTATCCTACGATCCGACAGGACGATAGTGGGATTTATCGGCGCGACTGCAGATGTCGTCGGAGAGTTCGAGGGAATGGTGGAGCTGGGTAGGGGACCATTCAATAAAATACTGACACTACTGTCCATCATAGTAGACGCACCCGCATCGTACAACGCCATCTTCGGAAGGTTATGGTTGTCTAAGATGCATGTTGTGCCATCCACGGTCCACCAATGTTTGAAGTATGTAGTGGGAAGTAACATCAGAACTCGTAAGATCAAGTCAGAAAATGGCTAGAGAATGCTACAAAACAGCGTTGGCCCCCAAGCAGTTGAAGGGGGTCGGATCCAAAAAAGAATAGTAGTCAGAGGGGCCTCATTCGGATTCCGATCCTGTTGATGATCCGTGGGAGTCCCCTAGATTCATGGTCCCTGATGAAGGCTTCGAGGATCATGCGTTTGGCCCTGGAAAAAGTCTCAAGATAGGAACAAGATTATCGGCTGAGGTAAAAGAAAGCTTAATCAGATTTCTTTCAACCAAATTACATCTGTTTGCTTGGTGTACAGAGGACGTTACCGAAGTACAAGAAGAAGTCATCTGTCATAGATTGGCTATTCGGAACAGTGTTCGATCAATCATTCATAAGCGAAGATCCTTTTCCCAAGAAAAAACTGAAGCGATAATGGCAGCAGTAGACCGTTTAACGAAAGTGGGCCACATCCACGAAACACAATATCCTTTATCGACCGCCAATCCAGTATTAGTAAAGAAGAAGAACGGAAAATTGCGGATGTGTGTGGACTTCACTGATTTGAATAAGGCCTGCCCTAAAGATCCTTTCCCGGTTCCAAGAATAGATCAGCTTGTGGATTCAACATCCGGAAATTGTTTACTGTATTTTATGGATGCGTATGCTGGATACAATCAAATCCGAATGGACCCGAGGGATCAGGAGAGCACGCTTTCATCAGTGAAAGAGGTCTACATTGCTACCGAGTCATGCCATTCGGACTAAAGAATGCAGGGGCAACATACCAGCGGTTGGTGAAGAAGGCGTTCGAAAATCAGATTGGCAGAAATGTGGAAGTTTATATTGATGACATGTTAGTCAAAGCCTAAGAGATTAAGATCATTTGGCTGACCTAGAAGAAACTTTCCTTAATCTGGCTAAAATAAATCTGAAGTTGAACCCGAAAAAAGTGCACATTCTGAGTAAGATCCGGAAAGTTCTTAGGTTACATAGTCAGTGATCAGGGCATCGAAGCAGATCCGGTGCAGTTAAATGCCTTATGTTGGCTGCTCTAAACAGATTCATATCCAGGTCGTTAGACAAGTGTGCTCCTTTCTTCCAAGTACTAAGGAAATCGAACCGATTTGACTGGACTAAAAAATGTTCCGATGCTTTCAATCAAATCAAACAACATCGTTCATCCCCGGAAATATTGACAAAGCCAAATCCGGGGGAGAAGTTGTTCCTATACTTAGCAGTATCCGACTTTGCGGTCAGATCGTTTTTAGTCCGAGAAGAATCAAGCCTTCCAAGACCAGTTTATTACGTAAGCAAAAGCATCTTAAATGCAGAAAAGAGATACATTAAATTAGAAAAGCTAGAAATTTCTCTAGTAACATCGGCTCGAAAGATGAGGCTCTACTTCCAAGCTCATACGATGGTAGTACGAACATCGTATCCCTTAAAAAATATGTTACAAAGACCTGATGTTTCTGGAAGGATGACTAAGTGGCCGGTGGAACTTGGGGATTTCGATATCGAGTTCGAACCACGAACGACGATCAAAGCGCAAGCGATAGCTGATTTTTTTAGTGGAATTTCATTCTGACATGGATGTTGTGGACATGGAAGAATAAAAATCCAACTCTGAGTGGCAAGTCCAAACCGATGGGGGTTCCAGCTCATCCGGGTGCAGAGTAGGTGTGCAATTAACTTCCCTGGATCGCATCGCAATGTATCAAGCAATTCGACTCGGTTTCAAGCATCAAACAATGAGGCAGAGTATGAGGGAGCCCTGGCCCAATATTATTATATATGAAAATATATTAATAATTAGTGGAAGAGTAAATAATCATTACATGTTAACATGAATATTATTTTAACTTAAAAATAATACATTTAGACATAATATGTTAACTATCATGGAGATAAAAGGGTTTCGGTTTCTATCTAATATTTTAAGGGCTTCTAGTGAGAAGAAACCCTCTCCTCCCTTTAGAGTATCCCCAACAGATAATCTATAATTTAGGTAGATATAGATTAAATTATGACATATTATAATTCTAGACTACTAAATAATAAACAGCTAATCTATAATTAAGTTAGTTTTTTAGTTTTGTAAATAGTGAGAAAAATAAGAAGAAAATATACAGATCGTGTAACCGCCTAGGTAAATATAGATTATAAAAATAAAATCTCTAAATTTAGACCACATTTTAGATTAACTGTTGGAAAGTATTTTTTTAAAGATAATATGTATATTTAAAAATACATGTGAAACTCTTTCTGTTCAACCCAACTGTCTCTTCTTTCTATGTACTAAATCTTTTCACTTATCTAGTCTATTTTCTATTTATTTTTCATTTTGTTTCGGAGTTTGGCTTTGATAGCTCTTCGGGCCTCTGGTTAGCTTTTCAAGACGACGAATCTTTTCCCTCACCTTTACCCTTTTCGTTGATCATAGTTACCCGGATATGCACTTTCAGCTCCCTCACTTTTCCATTTTGACTCTTTTTCGTTTTATTCGTGACTCTCGACGTCAGCCTTATATTTTAGGTTTCTCTTCCTACCTTCGATTGGATTCTCATGGCTTAGAGCTGTTGTTCCGGCTACTACTATCAACTGTTTTGGTGGTTATGTGATTCAATCACTTATGCTCTTCTCCCTCTCTGGTATAAGTAGTATGATAGATTGTCTTAGACTTTATCATTTTCAGTGAGATCTTCCTCTCTTTGGGGATCTATTGTGTATTTCGACTATGTAATAACTGTTTGTTTTGTATTAATTTCTTGCTTTTAGACATATTTGAACTTCGTTCTATTGGGGTAGTTTTGAGAGAAATAACCTGGTAATTTTAGGCTCTATATAGCTCTCTGTGCAATGCATAGTAAATTCAGAGGAATGCCCGATGATTGTGTATACTTTTATAATTATTTAATGTTTCTAAAAACAAAAAAAAATTAATATTCAAACGATTTCGATAAAAACAGATAAAATATTACAAGTATTTAGTTAATTTACGGTGGACTCATTGATATATATATATATATATATATATATATATATATATATATATATATATATATATATATATATATATATATATATATATATTAATTATATTTATATTATATGATCAAAATATAGATTTTGAATGTTTTATGATATTATTTTGTTAAATTTTTTTAACTAAATCAACCATCAATTAAATTTTATTTTGTTTTAAAAACAGAATAATAAATAAATAAAAAATGCATAAATATATATATAAAAAATTAAAATAGTGATATCAAATTGAACCAAACCTAAAAGAATCAAGCTGAAACAAAATTTATTTAGTTTTCAAATAGTTACCAGATTATAACAACTGAAAGAATCAAGAACCGAAGAACCGAACCGGTCTGAACCAAATTTTATTTGCTTCCTAAACGGTTATTAGTTTAAAATAACGAGAAGACCGAGAACCGAAAGAATCAACGTGAGAACTGAACGTTCATGCATACTTGTATTCAAAGGTACCGAACACCAAACTTTAAGACCAGATAATACTAGAACTATCAATAATGAATTATTGAATATTTAGTACCCAAATAAACTCTCATCTAATAAACATCATATTCTATAATACCTCAAATACCTATGCTTCATCATCACCCATGTCATTCTCCCTTTATTTCTTATTGTTTTAAAAGTCCGTATTTTTTCAAACGTAACTCATAAAAAATACGAAAATACTATTAGCTTTATTTAATTAAGACAGACAAAACTAGATCTAAGACTCGGTCCGTCAAAAAGACGTTACCAAATACGTGTTCTCAAATAATATTATTTTTCTATGCTTATTAGAAACTAAAGTTAAACAAAAAACATAGTATTATGCGCTCTATCCTTTCATTTTGACATTTTAAGATGAATCATACTAGGCACCCTTGCTTGGAATCCTAATAAATTTAGTGTTACTTTTATATATCTCATCAAATTATATATTGTTTATTACTTATATATAATGTAATTTTTTCTTCTCTCTTTCCGCTATCTACAGATTGAATGAACCCTCGTTCGCTCCCTCATTTGCCATGATATCACTACCACATCTTCCCGTTTCAAAGACATCCCTTGGATTACTCGTGGCGACTTAAATGTCATCCAGAAGCCAAATGACCGAATGGGCAATTCAGACCTTTGTACCACGTCTATAAACATAATTATTTCTACCACGTGAGTTGAACAACCTTCGAGCCACTAGTTTACAATTTTATTGGTCCAACATACAAGCAAGTAAGCCTATCTATTTGAAAATTGACCATCTTCTTACCAACAACCATTGGGATGACCACTTCCAACATCTTGTGCTCACTATGATTACTTGCGTACCATGATCACACCAATATTACTCTGTACCTTACTCCTAGTCATTTTACCCTAAAAACATTTTCGGTTTTCAGCATATTAAAATCCCACCCTAACTATCTTCATATTGTCACCAATAACTGGAACACCTCCATCATGTCCATCATCCCCTTCAAGCTGAAACGCCTCCAAATTACGCTCTATTGTCTAAATAAATGAGAGTTTACTAACATTAATGATTTTTTCTCTTCCGCCCGATCTTTCATCGTTTAAACCCAATACAACCTGACGAATGATCCCATCAACCATTCTCTCGTCAAGGTTCCGCCTTAATGAATTATCTTCTTTAGCCATGCATAGTATTCCATCTTCAAGCAGAAGTCTTACGGGACTTTGTTCAATTTAGAGGACTATAACTTCAAATCATTTCATAATAGTATCACATCTTGGATCTCTAGAAACAAATCTATTAATTAATGACCCTCATGGTGTTATTTGTTCATTTCAGAAAGGTGAGACCGATATATTTGATAACCCATTCTCAAATCTCTTTGGTGTCAACCCCCCCCCCCCCCCCTAATTACTCAGGACTTAATAGAGTTAGAAACCTGATCAATTCTAAACTTAATACCTCTGATAAAACCCATTTGATTTGGTATATAACTGACAATGAGGTAAAAAAATCCTACTTCAGTATTAACAGTAACAAAGCCCCGAAACTGACGACTACACTACTTGTTTTTTTAAGTCTTATTGGGGTGTATGGACCGTTGCTGGAATAAGACCCTCATTGCTCTGATCCCAAAGTATGACAAACCATCTTTCTCATACGACTTAAGAACCTTTACGTTCTGCAATATTACTTAGAAGGTCATCTTCAAGATCCTTGCGAATATGATTAAGGATTCTCTCTCATCTCTTATTGACTCCTCTAAATTTACCTTTATATATGGTTGGAGTATCTCTCACAATATCTTTTTTTTTCACGAGATTTTGCATGGTTACCATACCAACAGAAACGGTCCTCGTGTTGCTTCTAAGATCAACCTGACGAAGGCCTTCAAAAATATTAGTTGACATCTCATTCTTGAATTTTTTTTATAACATTGAATTTCTTAATCGTGTGATTGACTGGATTATCCAGTGTGTCTCCACTTTTTCGTATTCGATAAACATTAATGAAAATATTTTTTGTTCTTTCTATAGTAAAATAGGTCTATGGCAATATGATCATCTCTCCTCGTTTCTTTTCATCCTTATTATACAAGTACTTTCAAGTATTCAAAACAAAAGTCGTCACCCCTCATTCGGTTTCCATTAGAAGGTAAATCATTAGATTAATTCTTTTTTGGATTTCTTAAGGAAACTAAATCATATTCTAAATGTGATATATGAAAACGAAATTATTCTTATAAGTCATATACATAAAATATACCCATCATACTATTAATAGTGAAACACATCCTATAATTTAATTATTTTTCATATTTGTTTTCACTTCCATAAAATTGCTATACTATCTCGGCATACCATTTGCAACTACGTGTGACAAAATACAACGAAACCAAATTGAGAACACTATCAATTATAAATTGGGTACTTGTACGTCATTGTGCTCAACATAATCTAAGTACATACATACCTGTATTTATTGTATTTCCACTCAAAATGATAACGTCGCAGTTGGGCCCATATCAAATATATTTTTCAAAATCTTCATCTGATTGTTTCTATATTTATACTTCTTCATTGGCCGTCTTGGATCTTGTTCTCGTTCCGGATGCTTTATCGACATATTTGTTGATATTTTTTTTAGTTATCGTAGCAATCGAAAAAATGGTTTGTAATAATATTAAAAATGAGTATAATATAATGTACTTAATTAAAAACTTTCAAGAGCAGTTTGATAATGTGTTTGGTTTGAGAAATAATGGTTGTGAATGATGATATATATAGGTAAAAAAGATTCTAGCCGTTGGAGTAAACGTGCATTCGTTTGACATAACGGACACATGTTTGCTCCAACGACTATATTTGTATATTTGTTGGAGAAAACGGGCGTCTGTTATGCCCAACATATGTCAGTTTGCTTCAACGTCTAGTCCAACTCGTCGTTAGCAAAAATAGGCATCTGTTATACCAAAAGGACGCCGGTTGTCTGGAAACAACCTGCCAACAGCCAGATTAACTCGTCATTTGCAAAAATTGGTATCTTTTACGAAATAACAAAATAAAACATACAAACGTAAAAAAATCTTCAATTAAAATTTGAAATTTAATGTTAGTTAACTCTATATCATATATAAATTTCGGGTAAAGATGTGTGAATAACATACGATATACTAAATCGAGTTTCTTTTAATGAATTTAAGATATTTTTATATGAGTTACGGAAAAAAAAAGAAACAAACATCAAGAACTCTAAATATAGGTTGAGTGTTTTTGTTCTAAAGCAAAAACCTCAAAGAAATTGAAATCGGGTCTAAAATCTACAAGATACGCTTTTATTGGTTATGCATAAATTAACAAAGCTCATAGGATTTAAAACTTATAGTCTAATGTCATGTATAATTTAAAGAATCATTTTTTTGAAGCCACGTTTAATAGTGATAACCAGGCTTACCGTCAATTAAAATAAGTCAAGTGTTTAAAAAAATCACATATGATGAAGAGCAACCAAATAAGCCTCGTAATAGCCAAACTTAAAAAATACAAAAATATTAAGATCCAATGAGATATATATATATTGAAAATATTTTTTACAAAAAATAATTTAGAAACTCATATTGTAATGTTTTAATAGACGGTCTGAAACGTACAACAAGAAAATATCTTCAATAGATTCCATGTTTTAGAAATAGTATTTCATAAATGGAAAAATAGACTTAAACAAGTCAAAAATACTTTAGAAGTAGTTTATTTACCTTCTGATTAAATAACAATCAAGTGGGTTTTTATGGAAAAAAATACCACGTAAATAGAATCATTCAAGCAAACAATACTAAATTATTTATCAAACATTTTCAGAAAAGTAAATAAATATATTAATCTGAAATGTATTATTCGGTTGCGATACCCACAAGAATAATGATTTCATTAATGATTAAATTGATATATAATTTGACGATTCATAAAATGGATGTTAAAATGACAGTCGTAAATAAAATTTTGGAATAATAGGTCTATATTAAACCACCTAAGAGATTTGTTATCTTGAAAAATGAATCAAAGGTATGTTGACTTGTTAAATTGTTATATGGTTTAGAAAAATAACCTAATAAATTACATGTAATCCTTTATCATATCATTATATCTTATGTGTTTATATATTACAATATAGATACGTATATACACACTTAAGTTTGTGATGATACATAGCTCATTATGTAATTTACATAACAATTTACTTTTATTATAAATAACGACATGAAGAGGATTATAAAAATTATAAACTTCTTAGGATCATATTTAGGCTAAATATTTATCTTTAATCCATTTTGTAATATTTCATAATATCAAATGTCAGATCTCATTTTTGTAGCTATAAAGAGTGGTCCGACCAGCTCACAGCCTCACAACCAAAATAAAAAGATGTGATTATCGTGTCAAGTAGTACAATTAGCTGGTGAGTTATATTCGAAAAATGTTGACACGATCGTACGACTTAACAATGAGTTTTTCATTTGTTCTCAAAGTTGGCCAGACATAATTGGCTAAAAAATAATGTTTGTGATGATTATTGGACAACTCGTAACTTCAAACTACAAGATTGTCATGTATGTTCGGGAAAATATCTTTTTGTTTGTATGTAGTTGGTTAGTTTTGTTCTCCAATCAAATTATTTTCTATGATTATGATGTCATGTTAGTCTAACATAATAAATTTAGATGATTGTTTTTGTATTATTACCAATGGAGTGTTATTATTGCATAAGATATTTGCCTTTTTGTTTGCATTTGTATTATTATTTTGGAGTACTTATTGATAAATGATCATGTCAAAATATTATTCATATTATTCAAATATTTAGGATATCATGGGGTACGTAAAATAAAAAATACTTTACAGCTATATTGAAAGAAGTGTTAAGAATAAAAATTTAATTGTGGAGCTCCTTTATTATTATGCAATTAGATTATGGAAGCCTCATGTTTTTTTTAGCTTAATAAAAGACATACATCATCTAATATCTCATATAATAGGTAGAAAATAAACTTTTCAAAAATAATTTTTGATAATTAGTAAAAACAATTACTCATCATGCGGAAACAAAATTTAAGTGTAAAAGTCTTGAGGTGAAATTCTAAATATTGCAAGAAGCCTTGTCAACCTATCCATTAGTGTATTATATCAATTTTTATGTAAAAGCCATATGATATAAATATATCTGATTTTTCTCCATATTAGTTATATTTTTACATCAATTTCTCATGTAATAGTCTTAAGAAAACCCATGAAAACAAAATAAAATAGAACCTTACATCCAAGTATGAAACCAATATAACCAAGAAATTGTAACGCTAGAAGTAGTATGTCAAAACAAAGACAACTAAAGCGTAACTAGAGCTACAATGATGAATGACAAAACAAACATCCAAAAGAATAAACCCACAAAAATGTTTCACATATGTAGAAAATATTAATGATATTGGTGTATACAGAGCCACATGATTTTTACGGATAACTACCCCAAAGAACATTCTCGATTATTTATCCTGAATTGATCAATTCTTGGAATGACATAATTTGTGCAACGGTCGTCAGGTCATATTTACGAAATAAAGTTGGTGGGACAAGTAAGATTATTTTGGACTAGTGTTGAAATACATATACAAAGAACATGATAAATTTCAATAATTTCACGTGTAAATAAAAAGAAAACTAAATAAAATATTTGTTCCCTTGTGTTATCAACAACAATTGCTTGATCAGTGACACATGCTTCATCAATGCAACATGGTTGTTATTGAATATATTTCTCAATTTGAAGAATTAATGGTGATATGAAATGAAAATAAAGATTCATTGGTTATTCGCTCTCATTTCAGAACAAGATTTCATTAGGAAAATTGAAAATAAAACTAATAACTCATGATATGGATACAATAGAACTAGCTTACCAAGTGGTAAGAGAACTGAAACGACATCTATACTTAAATCCAACGAGCATCATCGTAGCATACACTTCACATGTAATTCTATCATAATCCTAATAATTTGAAACAAAAGCCAATTCGATACCAAATAGTCACGATGTTTAAAAGGTGTCTATGAACAAAGAAAAATAAAATCTAAAGATACTATTGTAAAAAAACAACATTGTGGAGCTACGGGTGCCAAGGTTTTGGCCATCTTGCTATCAAATTCCCCATACAATAAGTAACTCGAACAATGTTAACAATTAAAACCAACGAAATACAAATTATTTTTTAAGTAGAAATTTTATGAACCAGATCCAGATATGAACGATAATGAAATGTGCTGGGAAATCGTTCCTCTAAGAAGAACTTTCAACATGTTTGATGAAAATAATAAAAGGAAAATATGTAAAGTAAATCAAGTACATAATATAAAATTTTACACGGCCCAGATTGTGAAGAAATTCTACATCCACGAGAAATGGATACTCTATTTTACTATCAAGGAGGTTACAGTACGAACTCTATCAAAGATAACAAAACTAAGTCACTCTCTGTGTTGTAAATCACTCACGGATTACAACGTAATATGAATCCATAGTTTACTCTCATAGTTTTTCTCTCCTACCTTACTTTTCTATCTAGGAAACATACGTTATACTCTAGATAATATACATACATACAAATAAATCAACTCTTCGATACCCTTAAAACACATGTCGTGCTTATTCTATTTATATATTATATAAAAGAATCCTATAATCTTCTTTAATCATAAACCATCATTTAATCAATTACTATCACAAAAACCTAGTCTTTCAACATACACTCAAGATTAAATCTTCAAAAAACAAAATCAAATAAATATGAAATCCAATTCAATTAAGAACAAAACATATTATTTTAGTTAAATAGGAAACCTAGCTAAATAGAAACCCAACAAAATAGAAAACCTAATTAAATAGGAAATCTAGTAAATTAGAAAACCCAGTAGAATAGAAAACCTGGTTAAATATTATATCCAACAAAATAAAGTACCCAGTTAAATATGAAACCTATCAAAATATGAAACACAGTTCATCGAGAATCCATATTTGTTAAGTTCACCTAGGCATTTTCACTCAAAAGCTCGGGTCAAAGATGCCACAACGTGGCTGAATCATTTTGTATGCTAGACATACATCATATCACTACATAACCATCAGTAACTAGAACTTATTTAGTCTTATAAGCTTTCAAAAAACTAGTGCGCCTTATAAAATCATAAGTATGTCGTCTCCAACTATATATGTAAACCCTTTCTCATCTAACAGCCCAATAGAAGGAAGATTTTGTTTAATTTCGGGTACATACCTTAACTTGTTAATAACTCTCTTAAATGTTGTAGACATCTTGAGTCAAACAATTTTTACCCTTTGATAATACATTATCCATCATTCTATAAGATGACCATCTCCACCTTCAAAAAATTATAGGTTTCAAACCAATATTTATTTGAACTCATGTAGAACGATGTGCCCAAATCCAATACTCATTTATCATTGTACATCCAAGAATAAACAACCATTAAACTATTAACATACTCAAATTCATCTGATACCATTGCGGTATCTCCCACTGTGCTCTTCAGATTAATATTATTATTTTCTTTCTCTAGGTAGTTATTATAGATATTTTATTTCTTTATGCATGTCCAATATATTACTTTAGAACCCGTCGCTATCCCCTTGACTTTGACTGAGAATTTCTTCACTTTTTGCTTAAATT
>JAUPFV010000283.1:77500-80000 GCA_036936605.1 Limnanthes douglasii subsp. nivea | reverse complement strand
GCAGTAGCAAAAATCATGCCGTAGATCTCCGAAGGACCGGCTCTAAACACCTCCAGAATCACGTCTCCGCGTCCCGTCATTCGATGTTTAGAGACTTATAGCGACAGCATCTCCGATCCGTCCCAAAAATTTATGCTACGTACCCCTTCCAACGCCCGCAAACAACCATCGTCTAAAGGCAAATCCCACCATTGCTGCTGATTAAAATGATTTGGAATCGTAATAACCAATAGCTCCAACCCCTCTGTATGACCGACTGCCCTACCCTCTTCGGTGAAAAGTAGGGCCAACTAGGACTACTAGGAATCATAAGAGGGTCTGTGGAATGCAGCAACGCAAAACCATAGACTACCTCTTACTTTTTGTCGTAGGGGTATTTTGGTCTTTTCCTATGGAAGGCCAAAACCGCAACACATCCACCACAAAAACGAGTTCCTACTAATCCCCACCTTCGCATCGGGAGGAATCCGCCCGCTTCCTCACTCGTTAAGCACAAATTGTCCTTTAGCCGTAAGAGGGGTATTTTGGTCTTTTACTTCCCACCTCGGACAATTTGTGCTTAAAAGGCTACAAAGGCTACCAATGCCGCACTAGTATGTGCGACATTCGGTGCTTGCCGGCTAAAACAAGCACCTTTGGGGCAACTCCAACTTTCACCAGTTGGCTCACCCCCCCTAAGTAGCTTAATAGGCTGTTTTAGCTAAAACACTAGGTAGTGCTTTTATGTTTGAACCATCACCCTACCTTCAAAAGTGGGGAATCCGAAGGAATTTGGTTATGAAACTTTGCAGTTATGTTAACAATGGATAAAAACAAGTGTTCACAAAGTTTGAACTAAAAATTCATACCATAAGTATTTTATATATATTTTTTTAACGAAAAACGTTAGAAAAATCATAACAAATTTACTTTTGGTTTAGAAATTACAAACTCGACTCTTAAAAATCCTACATGTTATAAGGATTGTATGATGGAAAGTATTTTGAGTTTTGCACGAGTAGAAAAAAAGATATCACATTTTTTATGTGCTTTGGCCCAATTTGGGGCGCTGCTGGCACCACACAGCCCAGTGTGGCCTGCCACTGGCGCCACAATGCGGGCCACTTGCACCACATTGGCCGGCCACTGGCGCCTCAAATGCTGGCTCTGGCGCCACAATGCTGGCCACTGGCGCCACATTGCTGGCCACTGGTGCCACAGCACTGGCCACTGGCGCCTCAAATGCTGGCTCTGGCGCCACAATGCTGGCCACTGGCGCCACATTGCTGGCCACTGGCGCCACATTGCTGGCCGAAGTGGCCGGCCACTGGCGCCACATTGCTGGCCACAGTGGTGCCACACTGGCCGGCCACTGGTGCCACATTGGCCGGTCACTGGTGCAACAATACCGGCCAATGGCGCCACAATGCTGGCCAATGGCGCCACATTGGCCGGCCACTTGCGCCACATTGCTGGCCAGCAAAAAACCGGCCAACAATGGCTCGGTTCCAATATCTTGTATGGATTTATCGGTTGTCCGAATGCGGATTTCTATATATGGATTCCATGCAGTTTTTCGAGATCTACGCGCTGGTTAATTACCTACGGTGATTAAACGAAGTGTGGAGCCAAAAAAACGCCGTTTTGCATGTTAATTTTAGATTTTTAGAATTATTTAGGGATTTTAGGAAATAGAAACCCTAATATTGGCTCGATTTTTCGATTTGAATTCCGATTTCACCGCATAGCTTTATATTTTATGGCCGACACTATCCGGATATCGAATCAATTTCGGAAAGCCCCAATTTATGGAAGTCTTACCGTATGTTTGTATATTAGTGGATACGAGCTATATCGTTAATGTAGGTTTGGTGTAGCGGTTAGTGAAGTAGTGACTTTTTATATCCCAATGGAGTGGGTTCGAACCTCGCTGGACGTTTTTTTTTCTTTAATTATTTTTTGTCCCTCCTTTCGAAGTAAATTCGTGGTGCTTGGTAGAGTTTACCGCGTGGTAGAAACAACGCTATGGTAAAGTTTGGGTATTTTTTTACCAACGCCGAAAAATAGGCCTTTATTTTATAACTCACAAATTTTTTACCATCACACTTGCAAGTCCGTAACTTTGGCTTAGGATGTCGGAATTGTGCGAATTATTTTTTCATTCCGCATTATTTTTCGGTATCTAAGCGATGGTGAAGTTTCGGTAATTTTTTACCTTTTGGTTTGTTCCTATAAATCCGGGTTATTTCGGTTGTTCTTATAACCGTAGCTCCAAACCTTTGCAAGTCCGTAACTTTAGCTTATGATGTCCGAATCATGTGATTTCTTTTTCATTCCACAATATTTTCCGATATCTATGCGATGGTAAGTTTTGGTAAATTTTACCCAACGTGGAAAAATAGGATTGTTTTAGCTAAACCGGTGGGTTATAGCTAAGGGTTTTTTTACCATCACCTTTGCAAGTCCGTAACTTTGGCTTCGGATGTCGGAATTGTCCGATCTTTTTTTCACAACGCATTAT
>JAUPFV010000283.1:25000-27500 GCA_036936605.1 Limnanthes douglasii subsp. nivea | reverse complement strand
GCAGTAGCAAAAATCATGCCGTAGATCTCCGAAGGACCGGCTCTAAACACCTCCAGAATCACGTCTCCGCGTCCCGTCATTCGATGTTTAGAGACTTATAGCGACAGCATCTCCGATCCGTCCCAAAAATTTATGCTACGTACCCCTTCCAACGCCCGCAAACAACCATCGTCTAAAGGCAAATCCCACCATTGCTGCTGATTAAAATGATTTGGAATCGTAATAACCAATAGCTCCAACCCCTCTGTATGACCGACTGCCCTACCCTCTTCGGTGAAAAGTAGGGCCAACTAGGACTACTAGGAATCATAAGAGGGTCTGTGGAATGCAGCAACGCAAAACCATAGACTACCTCTTACTTTTTGTCGTAGGGGTATTTTGGTCTTTTCCTATGGAAGGCCAAAACCGCAACACATCCACCACAAAAACGAGTTCCTACTAATCCCCACCGTCGCATCGGGAGGAATCCGCCCGCTTCCTCACTCGTTAAGCACAAATTGTCCTTTAGCCGTAAGAGGGGTATTTTGGTCTTTTACTTCCCACCTCGGACAATTTGTGCTTAAAAGGCTACAAAGGCTACCAATGCCGCACTAGTATGTGCGACATTCGGTGCTTGCCGGCTAAAACAAGCACCTTTGGGGCAACTCCAACTTTCACCAGTTGGCTCACCCCCCCTAAGTAGCTTAATAGGCTGTTTTAGCTAAAACACTAGGTAGTGCTTTTATGTTTGAACCATCACCCTACCTTCAAAAGTGGGGAATCCGAAGGAATTTGGTTATGAAACTTTGCAGTTATGTTAACAATGGATAAAAACAAGTGTTCACAAAGTTTGAACTAAAAATTCATACCATAAGTATTTTATATATATTTTTTTAACGAAAAACGTTAGAAAAATCATAACAAATTTACTTTTGGTTTAGAAATTACAAACTCGACTCTTAAAAATCCTACATGTTATAAGGATTGTATGATGGAAAGTATTTTGAGTTTTGCACGAGTAGAAAAAAAGATATCACATTTTTTATGTGCTTTGGCCCAATTTGGGGCGCTGCTGGCACCACACAGCCCAGTGTGGCCTGCCACTGGCGCCACAATGCGGGCCACTTGCACCACATTGGCCGGCCACTGGCGCCTCAAATGCTGGCTCTGGCGCCACAATGCTGGCCACTGGCGCCACATTGCTGGCCACTGGTGCCACAGCACTGGCCACTGGCGCCTCAAATGCTGGCTCTGGCGCCACAATGCTGGCCACTGGCGCCACATTGCTGGCCACTGGCGCCACATTGCTGGCCGAAGTGGCCGGCCACTGGCGCCACATTGCTGGCCACAGTGGTGCCACACTGGCCGGCCACTGGTGCCACATTGGCCGGTCACTGGTGCAACAATACCGGCCAATGGCGCCACAATGCTGGCCAATGGCGCCACATTGGCCGGCCACTTGCGCCACATTGCTGGCCAGCAAAAAACCGGCCAACAATGGCTCGGTTCCAATATCTTGTATGGATTTATCGGTTGTCCGAATGCGGATTTCTATATATGGATTCCATGCAGTTTTTCGAGATCTACGCGCTGGTTAATTACCTACGGTGATTAACCGAAGTGTGGAGCCAAAAAAACGCCGTTTTGCATGTTAATTTTAGATTTTTAGAATTATTTAGGGATTTTAGGAAATAGAAACCCTAATATTGGCTCGATTTTTCGATTTGAATTCCGATTTCACCGCATAGCTTTATATTTTATGGCCGACACTATCCGGATATCGAATCAATTTCGGAAAGCCCCAATTTATGGAAGTCTTACCGTATGTTTGTATATTAGTGGATACGAGCTATATCGTTAATGTAGGTTTGGTGTAGCGGTTAGTGAAGTAGTGACTTTTTATATCCCAATGGAGTGGGTTCGAACCTCGCTGGACGTTTTTTTTTCTTTAATTATTTTTTGTCCCTCCTTTCGAAGTAAATTCGTGGTGCTTGGTAGAGTTTACCGCGTGGTAGAAACAACGCTATGGTAAAGTTTGGGTATTTTTTTACCAACGCCGAAAAATAGGCCTTTATTTTATAACTCACAAATTTTTTACCATCACACTTGCAAGTCCGTAACTTTGGCTTAGGATGTCGGAATTGTGCGAATTATTTTTTCATTCCGCATTATTTTTCGGTATCTAAGCGATGGTGAAGTTTCGGTAATTTTTTACCTTTTGGTTTGTTCCTATAAATCCGGGTTATTTCGGTTGTTCTTATAACCGTAGCTCCAAACCTTTGCAAGTCCGTAACTTTAGCTTATGATGTCCGAATCATGTGATTTCTTTTTCATTCCACAATATTTTCCGATATCTATGCGATGGTAAGTTTTGGTAAATTTTACCCAACGTGGAAAAATAGGATTGTTTTAGCTAAACCGGTGGGTTATAGCTAAGGGTTTTTTTACCATCACCTTTGCAAGTCCGTAACTTTGGCTTCGGATGTCGGAATTGTCCGATCTTTTTTTCACAACGCATTAT
>JAUPFV010000282.1:72500-75000 GCA_036936605.1 Limnanthes douglasii subsp. nivea | reverse complement strand
CTCCGATCCGTCCCAAAAATTTATGCTACATACCCCTTCCAACGCCCACAAGCAACCATCGTCTAAAGGCAAATCCTACCATTACTGCAGACTCATGCGCTTTCAAATCATGAAAACCAATGGCCACAACTTCTTCTTCCGACCCCTCCCCCGTTTTGCAGGAACGACAAGATGATGACTTTCAGCTTTGAATCCAAAAGATTTGCAGATAGTTTGCAAATCAACAACAGGATTCGTAGCGTGATAATCTACCCTTGCCTTTCCCTACCGAATAGAAGCCGATCATCCATACGAGGCGCAACTACGGCGTACTTCACAATCCCGCATCACGAATCATTCACAACAGTAGGATACACCTGTTATCAAGTATGTTTGTGGGAATTTCAGTTGGCAGTAGCAAAAATCATGCCGTAGATCTCCGAAGGACCGGCTCTAAACACCTCCAGAATCACGTCTCCGCGTCCCGTCATTCGATGTTTAGAGACTTATAGCGACAGCATCTCCGATCCGTCCCAAAAATTTATGCTACGTACCCCTTCCAACGCCCGCAAACAACCATCGTCTAGAGGCAAATCCTACCATTGCTGCTGATTCAATTGCTTTGGAATTGTAATAACCAATAGCTCCAACCCCTCTGTGTGACCGACTGCCCTACCCTCTTCGGTGAAAAGTAGGGCCAAATAGGACTACTAGGAATCATAAGAGGGTCTGTGGAATGCAGCAACACAAAACCATAGACTACCTCTTACTTTTTGTCGTAGGGGTATTTTGGTCTTTTCCTATGGAAGGCCAAAACCGCAATACATCCACCACAAAAACGAGTTCCTACTAATCCCCACCTTCGCATCGGGAGGAATCCGCCCGCTTCCTCACTCGTTAAGCACAAATTGTCCTTTAGCCGTAAGAGGGGTATTTTGGTCTTTTACTTCCCACCTCGGACAATTTGTGCTTAAAAGGCTACAAAGGCTACCAATGCCGCACTAGTATGTGCGACATTCGGTGCTTGCCGGCTAAAACAAGCACCTTTGGGGCAACTCCAACTTTCACCAGTTGGCTCACCCCCCCTAAGTAGCTTAATAGGCTGTTTTAGCTAGAACACTAGGTAGTGCTTTTATGTTTGAACCATCACCCTACCTTCAAAAGTGGGGAATCCGAAGGAATTTGATTATGAAACTTTGCAGTTATGTTAACAATGGATAAAAACAAGTGTTCACAAAGTTTGAACTAAAAATTCAAACCATAAGTATTTTATATATATTTATTTAACGAAAAACGTTAGAAAAATCATAACAAATTTAATTTTGGTTTAAAAATTACAAACTCGACTCTTAAAAATCCTACATGTTATAAGGATTGTATGATGGAAAGTATTTTGAGTTTTGCACGAGTAGAAAAAAAGATATCACATTTTCTATGTTCTTTGGCCCCATTTGGGGCGCTGCTGGCACGACACAGCCCAGTAGTGGCCTGCCACTGGCGCCACAATGCGGGCCACTTGCACCACATTGACCGGCCACTGGCGCCTCAAATGCTGGCTCTGGCGCCACAATGCTGGCCACTGGCGCCACATTGCTGCCCACTGGTACCACAATGGCCGGCCACTGGTGCCACAGCACTGGCCACAAGCCTCAAATGCTGGCTCTGGCGCCACAATGCTGGCCACTGGCGCCACATTGCTGCCCACTGGTACCACAATGGCCGGCCACTGGTGCCACAGCACTGGCAACAAGCCTCAAATGCTGGCTCTGGCGCCACAATGCTGGCCACTGGCGCCACATTGCTGGCCACTGGTACCACATTGGCTGGCCACTGGTGCCACAGCACTGGCCACTGGCGCCTCAAATGCTGGCCACAATGGCCGGCCACTGGCGCCACATTGCCGGCCACAGTGGTGCCACACTGGCCGGCCACTGGTGCCACATTGGCCGGCCATTGGCGCCACATTGCTGGACAGCAAAAAACCGGCCAACAATGGCTCGGTTCCCATATCTCGGTTGTCCGAATGCGGATTTCTATATATGGATTCCATGCAGTTTTTCGAGATCTACGCGGTGGTTAATTACCTACGGTGATTAACCGAAGTGTGGACCCAAAAAAACGCCGTTTTGCATGTTAATTTTAGATTTTTAGAATTATTTAGGGATTTTAGGAAATAGAAACCCTAAAATTGGCTCGATTTTTCGATTTGAATTCCGATTTCACCGCATAGCTTCATATTTTATGGCCGACACTATCCGAATATCGAATCAATTTTGGAAAGCCCCAATTTATGGAAGTCTTACCGTATGTTTGTATACTAGTGGATACGAGCTATATCGTCAATGTAGGTTTGGTGTAGCGGTTAGTGAAGTAGTGACTTTTTATATCCCAACGGCGTGGGTTCGAACCTCGCTGGTCGCTTTTTTTTCTTTAATTATTTTTCGTCCCTCCTTTCGGAGTAAATTCGTGGTGCTTGGTAGAGTTTACCGCGTGGTAGAAACAACGCTATGGTAAAGTTTCG
>JAUPFV010000282.1:30000-32500 GCA_036936605.1 Limnanthes douglasii subsp. nivea | reverse complement strand
AAAACCAATGGCCACAACTTCTTCTTCCGACCCCTCCCCCGTTTTGCAGGAACGACAAGATGATGACTTTCAGCTTTGAATCCAAAAGATTTGCAGATAGTTTGCAAATCAACAACAGGATTCGTAGCGTGATAATCTACCCTTGCCTTTCCCTACCGAATAGAAGCCGATCATCCATACGAGGCGCAACTACGGCGTACTTCACAATCCCGCATCACGAATCATTCACAACAGTAGGATACACCTGTTATCAAGTATGTTTGTGGGAATTTCAGTTGGCAGTAGCAAAAATCATGCCGTAGATCTCCGAAGGACCGGCTCTAAACACCTCCAGAATCACGTCTCCGCGTCCCGTCATTCGATGTTTAGAGACTTATAGCGACAGCATCTCCGATCCGTCCCAAAAATTTATGCTACGTACCCCTTCCAACGCCCGCAAACAACCATCGTCTAGAGGCAAATCCTACCATTGCTGCTGATTCAATTGCTTTGGAATTGTATTGCTTTGGAATTGTAATAACCAATAGCTCCAACCCCTCTGTGTGACCGACTGCCCTACCCTCTTCGGTGAAAAGTAGGGCCAAATAGGACTACTAGGAATCATAAGAGGGTCTGTGGAATGCAGCAACACAAAACCATAGACTACCTCTTACTTTTTGTCGTAGGGGTATTTTGGTCTTTTCCTATGGAAGGCCAAAACCGCAATACATCCACCACAAAAACGAGTTCCTACTAATCCCCACCTTCGCATCGGGAGGAATCCGCCCGCTTCCTCACTCGTTAAGCACAAATTGTCCTTTAGCCGTAAGAGGGGTATTTTGGTCTTTTACTTCCCACCTCGGACAATTTGTGCTTAAAAGGCTACAAAGGCTACCAATGCCGCACTAGTATGTGCGACATTCGGTGCTTGCCGGCTAAAACAAGCACCTTTGGGGCAACTCCAACTTTCACCAGTTGGCTCACCCCCCCTAAGTAGCTTAATAGGCTGTTTTAGCTAGAACACTAGGTAGTGCTTTTATGTTTGAACCATCACCCTACCTTCAAAAGTGGGGAATCCGAAGGAATTTGATTATGAAACTTTGCAGTTATGTTAACAATGGATAAAAACAAGTGTTCACAAAGTTTGAACTAAAAATTCAAACCATAAGTATTTTATATATATTTATTTAACGAAAAACGTTAGAAAAATCATAACAAATTTAATTTTGGTTTAAAAATTACAAACTCGACTCTTAAAAATCCTACATGTTATAAGGATTGTATGATGGAAAGTATTTTGAGTTTTGCACGAGTAGAAAAAAAGATATCACATTTTCTATGTTCTTTGGCCCCATTTGGGGCGCTGCTGGCACGACACAGCCCAGTAGTGGCCTGCCACTGGCGCCACAATGCGGGCCACTTGCACCACATTGACCGGCCACTGGCGCCTCAAATGCTGGCTCTGGCGCCACAATGCTGGCCACTGGCGCCACATTGCTGCCCACTGGTACCACAATGGCCGGCCACTGGTGCCACAGCACTGGCCACAAGCCTCAAATGCTGGCTCTGGCGCCACAATGCTGGCCACTGGCGCCACATTGCTGCCCACTGGTACCACAATGGCCGGCCACTGGTGCCACAGCACTGGCAACAAGCCTCAAATGCTGGCTCTGGCGCCACAATGCTGGCCACTGGCGCCACATTGCTGGCCACTGGTACCACATTGGCTGGCCACTGGTGCCACAGCACTGGCCACTGGCGCCTCAAATGCTGGCCACAATGGCCGGCCACTGGCGCCACATTGCCGGCCACAGTGGTGCCACACTGGCCGGCCACTGGTGCCACATTGGCCGGCCATTGGCGCCACATTGCTGGACAGCAAAAAACCGGCCAACAATGGCTCGGTTCCCATATCTCGGTTGTCCGAATGCGGATTTCTATATATGGATTCCATGCAGTTTTTCGAGATCTACGCGGTGGTTAATTACCTACGGTGATTAACCGAAGTGTGGACCCAAAAAAACGCCGTTTTGCATGTTAATTTTAGATTTTTAGAATTATTTAGGGATTTTAGGAAATAGAAACCCTAAAATTGGCTCGATTTTTCGATTTGAATTCCGATTTCACCGCATAGCTTCATATTTTATGGCCGACACTATCCGAATATCGAATCAATTTTGGAAAGCCCCAATTTATGGAAGTCTTACCGTATGTTTGTATACTAGTGGATACGAGCTATATCGTCAATGTAGGTTTGGTGTAGCGGTTAGTGAAGTAGTGACTTTTTATATCCCAACGGCGTGGGTTCGAACCTCGCTGGTCGCTTTTTTTTCTTTAATTATTTTTCGTCCCTCCTTTCGGAGTAAATTCGTGGTGCTTGGTAGAGTTTACCGCGTGGTAGAAACAACGCTATGGTAAAGTTTCGGTATTTTTTAACCAACGCCGAAAAATATGACTTTATTTTATAACTCACGATTTTTTTACCATCACACTTTCAAGTCCATAACTTTGGCTAAGGATG
>JAUPFV010000281.1:72500-75000 GCA_036936605.1 Limnanthes douglasii subsp. nivea | reverse complement strand
ACGAGGCGCAAACTACGGCGTACTTCACAATCCCGCATCACGAATCATTCACAACAGTAGGATACACCTGTTATCAAGTATGTTTGTGGGAATTTCAGTTGGCAGTAGCAAAAATCATGCCGTAGATCTCCGAAGGACCGGCTCTAAACACCTCCAGAATCACGTCTCCGCGTCCCGTCATTCGATGTTTAGAGACTTATAGCGACAGCATCTCCGATCCGTCCCAAAAATTTATGCTACGTACCCCTTCCAACGCCCGCAAACAACATCGTCTAGAGGCAAATCCTACCATTGCTGCTGATTCAATTGCTTTGGAATTGTAATAACCAATAGCTCCAACCCCTTGTGTGACCGACTGCCCTACCCTCTTCGGTGAAAAGTAGGGCCAAATAGGACTACTAGGAATCATAAGAGGGTCTGTGGAATGGCAGCAACACAAAACCATAGACTACCCTTACTTTTTGTCGTAGGGGTATTTTGGTCTTTTCCTATGGAAGGCCAAAACCGCAATACATCCACCACAAAAACGAGTTCCTACTAATCCCCACCTCGCATCGGGAGGAATCCGCCCGCTTCCTCACTCGTTAAGCACAAATTGTCCTTTAGCCGTAAGAGGGGTATTTTGGTCTTTTACTTCCCACCTCGGACAATTTGTGCTTAAAAGGCTACAAAGGCTACCAATGCCGCACTAGTATGTGCGACATTCGGTGCTTGCCGGCTAAACAAGCACCTTTGGGGCAACTCCAACTTTCACCAGTTGGCTCACCCCCCCTAAGTAGCTTAATAGGCTGTTTTAGCTAGAACACTAGGTAGTGCTTTTATGTTTGAACCATCACCCTACCTTCAAAAGTGGGAATCCGAAGGAATTTGATTATGAAACTTGCAGTTATGTTAACAATGGATATAAACAAGTGTTCACAAAGTTTGAACTAAAAATTCAAACCATAAGTATTTTATATATATTTATTTAACGAAAAACGTTAGAAAAATCATAACAAATTTAATTTTGGTTTAAAAATTACAAACTCGACTCTTAAAAATCCTACATGTTATAAGGATTGTATGATGGAAAGTATTTTGAGTTTTGCACGAGTAGAAAAAAAGATATCACATTTCTATGTTCTTTGGCCCCATTTGGGCGCTGCTGGCACGACACAGCCCAGTAGTGGCCTGCCACTGGCGCCACAATGCGGGCCACTTGCACCACATTGACCGGCCACTGGCGCCTCAAATGCTGGCTCTGGCGCCACAAATGCTGGCCACTGGCGCCACATTGCTGCCCACTGGTACCACAATGGCCGGCCACTGGTGCCACAGCACTGGCCACAAGCCTCAAATGCTGGCTCTGGCGCCACAATGCTGGCAACTGGCGCCACATTGCTGCCCACTGGTACCACAATGGCCGGCCACTGGTGCCACAGCACTGGCAACAAGCCTCAAATGCTGGCTCTGGCGCCACAATGCTGGCCACTGGCGCCACATTGCTGGCCACTGGTACCACATTGGCTGGCCACTGTGCCACAGCACTGGCCACTGGCGCCTCAAATGCTGGCCACAATGGCCGGCCACTGGCGCCACATTGCCGGCCACAGTGGTGCCACACTGGCCGGCCACTGGTGCCACATTGGCCGGCCATTGGCGCCACATTGCTGGACAGCAAAAAACCGGCCAACAATGGCTCGGTTCCCATATCCTCGGTTGTCCGAATGCGGATTTCTATATATGGATTCCATGCAGTTTTTCGAGATCTACGCGGTGGTTAATTACCTACGGTGATTAACCGAAGTGTGGGACCAAAAAAACGCCGTTTTGCATGTTAATTTTAGATTTTTAGAATTATTTAGGATTTTAGGAAATAGAAACCCTAAAATTGGCTCGATTTTTCGATTTGAATTCCGATTTCCACCGCATAGCTTCATATTTTATGGCCGACACTATCCGAATATCGAATCAATTTTGGAAAGCCCCAATTTATGGAAGTCTTACCGTATGTTTGTATACTAGTGGATACGAGCTATATCGTCAATGTAGGTTTGGTGTAGCGGTTAGTGAAGTAGTGACTTTTTATATCCCAACGGCGTGGGTTCGAACCTCGCTGGTCGCTTTTTTTTCTTTAATTATTTTTCGTCCCTCCTTTCGGAGTAAATTCGTGGTGCTTGTAGAGTTTACCGCGTGTAGAAACAACGCTATGGTAAAGTTTCGGTATTTTTAACCAACGCCGAAAAATATGACTTTATTTTATAACTCACGATTTTTTTACCATCACACTTTCAAGTCCATAACTTTGGCTAAGGATGTCGGAATCTTCAGAATTATTTTTTCATTCCGCATTATTTTTCGGTATCTAAGCGATGGTGAAGTTTCGGTAATTTTTTACCCTTTGGTTTGTTCGTTCCTATAAATCCGGGCAACTTGTATTTCGTTTTTTCTTAAAACCGTAGCTCCAAACCTTTGCAAGTCCATACCTTTGGCTTCGGATGTCCGAATCATGTGATTTTTT
>JAUPFV010000281.1:20000-22500 GCA_036936605.1 Limnanthes douglasii subsp. nivea | reverse complement strand
GCTACATACCCCTTCCAACGCCCACAAGCAACCATCGTCTAAAGGCAAATCCTACCATTGCTGCAGACTCATGCGCTTTCAAATCATGAAAACCAATGGCCACAACTTTTTCTTCCGACCCCTCCCCCGTTTTGCAGGAACGACAAGATGATGACTTTCAGCTTCGAATCCAAAAGATTTGCAGATAGTTTGCAAATCAACAACAGGATTCGCAGCGTGATAATCTACCCTTGCCTTTCCCTACCGAATAGAAGCCGATCATCCATACGAGGCGCAACTACGGCGTACTTCACAATCCCGCATCACGAATCATTCACAACAGTAGGATACACCTGTTATCAAGTATGTTTGTGGGAATTTCAGTTGGCAGTAGCAAAAATCATGCCGTAGATCTCCGAAGGACCGGCTCTAAACACCTCCAGAATCACGTCTCCGCGTCCCGTCATTCGATGTTTAGAGACTTATAGCGACAGCATCTCCGATCCGTCCCAAAAATTTATGCTACGTACCCCTTCCAACGCCCGCAAACAACCATCGTCTAAAGGCAAATCCCACCATTGCTGCTGATTAAAATGATTTGGAATCGTAATAACCAATAGCTCCAACCCCTCTGTATGACCGACTGCCCTACCCTCTTCGGTGAAAAGTAGGGCCAACTAGGACTACTAGGAATCATAAGAGGGTCTGTGGAATGCAGCCACGCAAAACCATAGACTACCTCTTACTTTTTGTCGTAGGGGTATTTTGGTCTTTTCCTATGGAAGGCCAAAACCGCAACACATCCACCACAAAAACGAGTTCCTACTAATCCCCACCTTCGCATCGGGAGGAATCCGCCCGCTTCCTCACTCGTTAAGCACAAATTGTCCTTTAGCCGTAAGAGGGGTATTTTGGTCTTTTACTTCCCACCTCGGACAATTTGTGCTTAAAAGGCTACAAAGGCTACCAATGCCGCACTAGTATGTGCGACATTCGGTGCTTGCCAGCTAAAACAAGCACCTTTGGGGCAACTCCAACTTTCACCAGTTGGCTCACCCCCCCTAAGTAGCTTAATAGGCTGTTTTAGCTAAAACACTAGGTAGTGCTTTTATGTTTGAACCATCACCCTACCTTCAAAAGTGGGGAATCCGAAGGAATTTGGTTATGAAACTTTGCAGTTATGTTAACAATGGATAAAAACAAGTGTTCACAAAGTTTGAACTAAAAATTCATACCATAAGTATTTTATATATATTTTTTTAACGAAAAACGTTAGAAAAATCATAACAAATTTACTTTTGGTTTAGAAATTACAAACTCGACTCTTAAAAATCCTACATGTTATAAGGATTGTATGATGGAAAGTATTTTGAGTTTTGCACGAGTAGAAAAAAAGATATCACATTTTTTATGTGCTTTGGCCCAATTTGGGGCGCTGCTGGCACCACACAGCCCAGTGTGGCCTGCCACTGGCGCCACAATGCGGGCCACTTGCACCACATTGGCCGGCCACTGGCGCCTCAAATGCTGGCTCTGGCGCCACAATGCTGGCCACTGGCGCCACATTGCTGGCCACTGGTGCCACAGCACTGGCCACTGGCGCCTCAAATGCTGGCTCTGGCGCCACAATGCTGGCCACTGGCGCCACATTGCTGGCCACTGGCGCCACATTGCTGGCCGAAGTGGCCGGCCACTGGCGCCACATTGCTGGCCACAGTGGTGCCACACTGGCCGGCCACTGGTGCCACATTGGCCGGTCACTGGTGCAACAATACCGGCCAATGGCGCCACAATGCTGGCCAATGGCGCCACATTGGCCGGCCACTTGCGCCACATTGCTGGCCAGCAAAAAACCGGCCAACAATGGCTCGGTTCCAATATCTTGTATGGATTTATCGGTTGTCCGAATGCGGATTTCTATATATGGATTCCATGCAGTTTTTCGAGATCTACGCGCTGGTTAATTACCTACGGTGATTAACCGAAGTGTGGAGCCAAAAAAACGCCGTTTTGCATGTTAATTTTAGATTTTTAGAATTATTTAGGGATTTTAGGAAATAGAAACCCTAATATTGGCTCGATTTTTCGATTTGAATTCCGATTTCACCGCATAGCTTTATATTTTATGGCCGACACTATCCGGATATCGAATCAATTTCGGAAAGCCCCAATTTATGGAAGTCTTACCGTATGTTTGTATATTAGTGGATACGAGCTATATCGTTAATGTAGGTTTGGTGTAGCGGTTAGTGAAGTAGTGACTTTTTATATCCCAATGGAGTGGGTTCGAACCTCGCTGGACGTTTTTTTTTCTTTAATTATTTTTTGTCCCTCCTTTCGAAGTAAATTCGTGGTGCTTGGTAGAGTTTACCGCGTGGTAGAAACAACGCTATGGTAAAGTTTGGGTATTTTTTTACCAACGCCGAAAAATAGGCCTTTATTTTATAACTCACAAATTTTTTACCATCACACTTGCAAGTCCGTAACTTTGGCTTAGGATGTCGGAATTGTGCGAATTATT
>JAUPFV010000280.1:0-82808 GCA_036936605.1 Limnanthes douglasii subsp. nivea | reverse complement strand
CCGTAGGGTCTTTCCCAGTTAAGTATTATGGAGTCTCTCTTATCTCGGGTCAACTTTCTCATAACGGTTGCGACCTCTACTTGAAAAAAGTAGTTCATATATTGTCTTTTGGATCTCTAAACACCTGTCATATGCAAGAAGGCTTCAGATTATTAAATCAGTTCTTTTCACGGGGCAGGTTTATTGGTCGTCGATCTTCATTCTTCCCGCTGGAGTTATTTAAGAACTCTCCCAATCTCTATGTCGTTTCCTTTCGCCAGGCTATGAGATGAAGGCTACATGTGCTAAATTGGCATGGTCTGTAGTTGCATTGCCCTTTTTTAAGGGCGACATTGTGATTCTAGACCTAAAAACCTGTAATCGAGCGGTTGTCCTTAAACAGTTGGGGTCTATCGTTAGTAAACTCGACGACCCAATCTGGCGTGACTGGATTTACTATAAGAAGATTAAAGAGAAAAACTTATGGTATTTAAAGATTAATTATTCTTCCTCGTAGACTTGGAGTATATTTTTTTTAATCTTAGGCCTCTTGTTAACAATTGGTGCATGGTTACGATTGATAACATGGAGAATACATCTTTTTGGTTTGACACGTGGTTGCTTTCGACCTCTTTTGTCAATCACTATAGACACAATAGTATTCGTGATTCTCGTCTAGGGAGCAATCTCAAGGTTTCTGATATCATTCGGGACAAGAGATATAGTTGGCCGACTCATTTAATGTATGTCGATGCTAGTAACTATCAAACCTTCATTTCTCTCACATCCTCTACCACAATGTCCACTACTAGGATGCTAAGAGTGGTATTACCATGTTCACTATCGAGGATACCTACAATTTCATTCGTTCGCATATCCCTGCGTTGGGTGGGAGGATAATATGCATAAATTTAATATTCCTCATTATTGTTTCTTCATTTGGTTTGATATCTATGACAAACATTCAATCCGGAATAAGCTTCTAAGTTGAGGTATAAACACCCCCCCTGAATTGTATCTTGTGCAATTCCGCCATATAAATTATTAATCATATATTCTATGATTGTAGTTACACTCATAATGTCTGGGGTTTTGTAAGTTCCAAGTTTGGTTTTTTTAAGTCACAATAACAATTAATCTTTTGGATCCATTATGCGTCTAACTACCCCTCATCTAGATTTTGATACATTTGGCGTGCTTATTTTAGCATTGTCGTCTACCACATCTCGTGTGTGAGGAATGCTAAATTAATTAGATCATCTTCAACCATCGCCTTTGTAATTTCTTATGCGTGCTTTCCAACCTCCAGTTTAGATTATTTGGCACCAAATTTGTCTGGCTTAGTAATCCTTTTTAAAATTCTAATCTTTTTTATTTTGTGTTTGTTTGTAGCAGTCATCTCCCCTTTATAGATCGATGCTTTTACTCTATTATGTTGATGTTGTCTCGCCTTTTTGAACATATTGATCTCAGCACTTACGTTTTGTTCAGTCGTACTTGTTTGGCCAATTTTTTGATTTGGTACTTTCGCTTAACTTGTTTCATTTTTTCTCTGAATTTTCATCTATCACTTCGGAGCATGTCGCATAAAAAAGTTATTAAATTTGTATCCCTTATGTGTAATCAAAAAAAACACTTGGGTATAAGTTTTTTTAAAAAATACAAATTAAATGTCGGTATAATTTTGCTAACGCGGTATCTTGTGTTTAAAAATCCAAAAATATTTGGTACAAGTAATAAGTACGATATGATATCAGATACCAAGAGAATCAAATTATAGAACAGCAAGTCACCACATTGACCGGTCCCATTAACAATAAATAACAACCTCAAGAGGTACATAACGCCACATGGGTAGGACCAATATATTGCAGCTGGCACATGCAAGTAGTTATTGCAATTTTTGGTACTCTTTTTTAAATAAACATTGTAAAATCGACCACGTAACTCTATCCTTTTCTTTTTCAATAGAGCCCCTAAGGGCCCTAACCAATAAATTTAAGTATTTTTATGGATAAAATAGATAATAAAATATAAAAAATCGAAATTATTTTGTGAAATTTTATATTTTTATTGTTTAGAATTTTGTATCTAGTGATAATTTTATAATGTTGAAAAACGAAAACCGACGGTTTTACCGAATAATTTTGGCATTTTTTAAAATAAAATTTTAAAATAAATTATAAAAAAATATAACAAGGTATTTGTAGGTAATTTAAAAGTTATTTTTAATTATAAAATTTATTTTGATAATTTTATGATATACTGTAATTTATATTACATTTCGTTGACTTTTATATAGTTAACTAATATATCTAATATAAAAAAGATAACAACAAAGTAGGTTTATATTCATAATAATGCTTTCGTTCATATGGTTTATGGTCTCTTTGATCTTCTAGAAATCAATAGTTGTCCACAACAACGAAGTTGTTTTAATCACACGTTTTCCCGCGATTTCTACGTGGACGGCGATCTATTTGACATATAAATATAATGTTTATTGAATTTTAGATCTATCACATTTACATTTGGTATATTTTCTTTTTTGCAATACATGTATCTTTTACTTCTCAAACATGTGAAACCAAAACTAGCAAACCTAAAAGTACATAACTAAAATGCTATAAAAATGTTCATAAGCCGATATTAAAAAAATGGATTATCTTAAAATATAATATATTATTGATAATTAATTAATAACCGGATATATTAGGATGTATTAATAACAACGTGTTTTATTTTATATCAGTTGGTTTAATATACCAGAAAGATGTTAGTATCCAGCATACGAATTGTTGGTTAATGAATTTAATAATAAAAGGTAATGTATTTAGGAATGGACACGCTTTTCAAAGACATAGTTAATAAGAGTTGGAATAGCTCCGTTGCTTCTTCTGGGATGAGTCTGGTTGCAGACAAGCTTCTTCTGGGATGCAGTCTGAGCTTGTGGGACTCAACCGTAAAGAGTTTAATGACATTAGCTTCAGGGTTGTGATTGCTAAAAATGATTATTTCAAACTCAATCCAACCGTGCTAGTGATCCGCTTAATCCTATTCTTATTTCGGAAGAATGTGAAGCGTCATCATCGATTATCTTTTTAAGTAGAGCCGAAGAAGCCTTTCTTAAACAAAAATCTAGAGAAAACTGGATTAAGCTTGGTGACAAAAACACTAAATTTTTCCACAATAGTATTAAGGCTCGACTTTTTCGTAACATCATTATTTCCATCAATAATGAGAGCGGAGTTACTATCTCTACTCATGCTAGTGTTTTAAAAGTTTTTGTGAAATATTTGGAAAACTCACTTGGTACTAGGCATCCTGCCGGTTATCCAGCTCTGGAAACTGTTTCCTCTCTCCTAATCTCTAAAGTTACTAATACGGATAAGGAATCTATGATTCGTGAGATTTCTTGCGATGAGATAAAATCCGCTCTGTTTAATATTGACAATAACAAAGCTTCGGGTCCTGATGGCTTCAACTCTTGCTTCTTCCAATCTAATTGGAGCATTGTTGGTCAAGACATCTGTAATGGTGTCCTTGACTTCTTTCATTCTGAATCTTTTGATGCTTCTTGGAGCTCCACCTCTATAGCTCTCATTCATAAAAAGGACTCTCCTTCTTGGCCTGCTGACTTTAGACCCATTGCTCTTTGTAATGTCAGTTACAAGATAATCTCCAAAATCTTAGCCAACGAATCAAGGATTCCTTTCCTTATCTTATTGATAATTCTCAGTCGGCGTTCGTAAAGGGGATGAATATTTTGGATAATATCCTTTTATCTCAAGAACTATTGCGCAGTTACCACTCTAGTCACAGAGAAAAAAGGGTCGCTCTCAAAATCGATTTGGTAATGTCAGATGGCACCTCATCCTTGACATCCTTGTTGCGATGCATTTCCCTGATAAAATGATCACCTGGATCATCAAATGCATTTCTTCTCCTTCGTACTCCATCAATATTAATGGAGATCCTCTTGGAAATTTCAAAGGAAGGAAATGTCTGAGGCAAGGAGACCCGCTCTCCCCTTTCCTCTTTGTCCTTGTCATGCAGGTTTTTCCCAGTATTCATAAGGAGAAGAGTCATGATAAGAAGTTTCGATTTCATTGGAAATGTCAAAAGCTCAAAATCATTAATCTATGCTTTGCAGATGATCTAATAATTTTTTGCCATTGAGACGCCAAATCCCTATTCTTATCAAAGAGGTTCTTGATCAGTTCTATACTCTTTCTGGTCTCAAAGTCAACTCGTCTAAAAGTCACATCTTTTTTTCGGGTACTGATGATTCCCTTCGGTCGGATCTTATTACCATCATGAGATATTCGAAAGGATTTCTACCAGTTAAATATTTGGATGTGCCCCTTTTTATTAGCCGTCTCACCCACTCGGACTGTCGCCATCTTCTTCACAAAATCACCTCTAAAATTGACTCTTGGACCTTTAAGCATCTCTCTTATGCAGGTAGACTTCAGCTTATTAAGTCTGTCTTATTCGCTGGTCAGGTCTACTGGTCCTCCATTTTTATCCTCCCCTCAAGGATTATCAAAGAATTTTCTCAATATCTCCGTCGTTTTCTATGGTCGGGCTCGGCTATGAAAATCCATGGTGCTAAAGTTGCATGGGTTACGGTCACCTCGCCCACTATAGAGGGCGGCCTTGGGATCCCGGACCTAAAAATCTGGAATCAGGCGGTCCTCAAGCATCTTTGGTCAATCATCAGTAATAACAATCACTCCATTTGGTGTGACTCGATAAATATTGAAAAAATTAAAAATAATAATTTCTGGAATCTCCCGATGGGATCCTCGCCCTCTTGGATCTGGAGAAAAATTCTTCGCTTCCGCCCTTTGGCTTGTAAAATGTGCAAGGTGGCAAATGGAAATAGTTCTAGTACCTTTTTCTGGTACGATCCATGGCTCATATCTTCTTCACTTGCTTCACACTATGGTGAAAGTATCATCAATGACTCTAGACTTGGGAAAAACCTCAAGGTCTCGGATACCATTCTCGCGAGAACTGGAACTGGCCCTCTAACATTAGATCTGCGAGTCCTCGAAACCGCGCTAACTTGATAGAGATCCACAACCTTATACTCTCCATCTATCCTCTTAACATCTTCTCCAATAATATTCCCTACTGGAAGGCGAATAAATGATGCATCTCTTTCTCTATCAAAGACACGTACGAAGGCATTCAGTTGTCTAACCCTAAAGTAGGTTGGGCCGGGTTATTTTGGAATAAATTCAATGTTCCTCGTCATTCCTTCATCTTATGGCTCGCTATATTGGGAAAACTTTCCACCAAAGACAAGCTCCTCAGTTGGGGTTATAACACCCCACCTGATTGTGTTATGTGCAACTCTGACAATGAGACTATCTCTCATCTCTTTTTTTATTGTAGCTTCACTCAGAGTATTTGGACCCACGCTATTACTAAAATAAGTTTTCCCTTTACCGCCTCCTGCTGGAAGTCTTGGGTTTGTGAAGCGTCAAACTGGTCTCAATCTTGAAACCACTCTATTTGGCATTCCTGCTTCGCCGCGGTAATTTACCACGTCTGGAAGGAGAGTAACCTAAGAACATTTGGGTCCCCTCCAGCCAACGCCTCTGTGGTTTCTCACCGTATCTTTTCAGATCTTCGGTTTAGATTCCAAGGCACCAAGACTAGCTGACCATTGTAAAATTATTTTATATCAATCCTCTTTCTTGATTTACAGGATACTCTTGGTGAGTGCAGTTCGTGATTTACCACTACATTGGTGCTCTCGGATGTTGTCTCTGATGTCCAATTATTTGCTCAGTACCTTAGACTACTTGTTTTGATTGGATCTTATCTCTCTACTATGATTTGATCGTTTTACTATTTTTCGCAAACGACCTTCCTATGTCGTTTTGTTGATGTATTTCTCAGGGTATGCCTTAGAATCTTGTATGAACTATTTCCAATTTATTTAATGCTTTTATACACACAAAAAATAGAAGTAAGTATTGACAAACCTACTAATCTAAACATTTCATAGTTATTATTGTTCAATGAATGAAAATATACATTATTTTCACTCTCTTTGTTTTTGGGTGGATGACTTCACACCAATATATTATACTAATTTTATCATTCTATTAACTTGGAATATACATTATTTTTAAAAAAAAATCATAACATGTTTGTGGACTTTCAAAAAATTAATAATTTTTACTACCGGAATCTCAACATCACCAATAAAAGATTATTTCATGCATCTATAAACGTGCCATTATGTATTAATTAGAGATTGAATAATAAATCTCTAATTTTTTTAAAATCTACAATTACTATCATATGCATTTTATGTATTTTAAAGAAGCGATTAGTCTTCCCAAAGTTTAATTATATATTAAAATCTGCAAACTGTAGAGTTGCATGATTTAGCGGTGTGAAATTTTAAGATTCATATATGTGTATGTGCGTGTGCGTTTGTATTCGTGTGTATTTTTGTGTTTATTTGTGTGCGTCAGTGATTAGGTGATATAAGGTCATGTTACTCTAACTCTATATATTTAAGATGCATGCTAGTGTTAAATAATGTATGACCTTCGAGATGCATATGTGATAACATGCCTCTGTTTAAGTATTTGACCTTGTGATGTATGAAGTGATGTAATGTATGCACAAATATGTTTTCGAGTTCGGAATTTGTATGATATCAAACTCACTTTATATATCTAAGCCTTCTGCTTGATATTTACATCATGGCCACTACTATAAATATTTGTATTTATGAAATACAGAACATCAGCTCTTTTCATTACTGTAGAATATTTTTAAACATAAATCACATATAAACACTTCATATGTTTATTTTTAGAGTTGCAACGATGATCCAAATATATTTTTAAAGTGATCCTTACTGAAAAGTCATACATGAAAAGAGTTTGGATGTTCATATGCACACATATGTTTAAGGTTGAGAAAACCGTTGAATGATGTCATTGTTACATATACTCGTCGTATACTTGTGTAGAATTGGACGATAATGTTGAATCATTTTTGTTAAGTATGCCATGTATTCATGAACCAACATTCTTTCTTTATAAAACTATTTTTTATAAGCAATGTAATGCATTATGGCCTCAAGGACAGTTAATATTAATGTTTATTCGAATTTAAAACTTGAAAAACAAAAATCAGTTACTTATGTTAGTTATACGAGAATTAAGATTAAATTATGTTAATATGCTACTATTAAATAACATTAGATTTAGACTATAGTTATACCCTTCATTAATAAAACTCCAAATCATAATAAGATTATTTAAAAAGAATAAAAATATGATATGTTTGTTTATTAAGAATACGTAAAAATCTATCACAATATGTAATTGGAAAATCATTTTCTCCCACTCTAAAATTTAAGCGGATGATAAAAGAAAAAAGATCCAATCGTGTAAGTTTGATTATACTTTATGGGGTATTTTGAATTATATCATAAAATATTTTCTAAGAATATAATAAAAGTACTTGTAAACTTCTTACCCAACCTTCAGATTTTCAATGTTTTAGTTTTATAAATTCATTCAAGTTTGTTAAATCTGAAAAAGATAGAGATTAAAGTGACAGCACTATAATTCATTATAGATAAGGGAAATTATGAAATTTATGAATAACCTTGATAGTATTCTCAATTCTTAATTTACCAAAATATTTAAAATTGGTATTTTATAAGAATATTGATTTAATATATGTGTCATATGATCAATATTACCAACACATGTTATCCAATTATTGTATAAAAGAAACTTGGATAAAAAACGGTTTTGAGGATGAATTATTTTATCTAGAATGTTAGTGAAATCAACAATATTTGAACAAGATGCAACACATCTTTAACAAGACTCATTAGGCTAAATTCTAGCCACTCAACCAAAGTAGTGACCCGCCCGAGGCAGTAAGAGGTAATCCGAGCTATCATTCTTACCTTATTCAAAGAAAAAAGTTAACAAAAAAGAATAAAAAATAAATCAATCGGAAAACAAGATATTTAGCATGGTTCGGATCGTAAAAAAATATCCTACATCTATAGGTAACATAAACATTTTGTATATATGATATTACAATAAGACTCTCAAACACTAAACACTCGATCAATTATCTCTTATAGAACTTTTTCATAGGTTTATCAGGAATATGTGATTATAAGAATCTATATTCAAGTGTTTATCTTTTATCTCACCGACACTCTCTACCAACAGACTTGTCGATCTTGATAGTTCCAAAAATATTTGGATGAGGTTTTAGAGTAAAACAATGCTTAGAGGACCAAATTCGTTATTCAAATTACTTAGTTAATATTTTAGAGAGAGAAAGCTATATATTTAGAGAGAGAAAGTAAGCGTAATAATTGTGTAATAATTCATTAATACCATTTCCAAGAAAATAGTGGTGCTTTTATTGTACAATAGTAGGTCCCACATGTCTAACAATTTACTAATCGTGGTCATATCTTCAAGTCTATTGTTTGTTATAAATTGGTCGTTTTCCATTACATAATTATCAATTTCTCCTAAGAGACTTTCTTTATTAATAAAACACCCATAACTTTCTTAGATCTTTATTCTTCTCTTATCAGATCTCCTCTGTATTGTCGTTTGTCTATTTTTATCGCGTCACACATTTACAATACACTATGCTTCATTTATATATAGATTTAGGATAAAAACTCTAATTATTCAACAAACACTTCATATTAAAGCACATTAATCAACGACTATAACATGATCATAAACTTTTGAAATAGAAAACCTAATAAATATGAAATCCAAATTAATAGGAAACATAATAATATAGAAGATCCAATTAATATAAAATTTAATTAATATGAAATACAATTAATATAGGAAGACCACAATAGGAGACCAAAATTAATTAGGTAACTTCTAGTAAATAAAAGAATGACAGTTTGATCAAGAACTTAAGCCTAGCTCAATTAGATTAAACATAGTATTTTAGTGGCATCGGAAAATTACTTCGGACTAGCTTCTATTATACCTGCTCTGCTTCGGATCAGCTCACCTCATACCTGTCTGCTTTGGACCAGTCTGCTTCGGATCAATCTTTTTTGGACTAGTTTACTTCAACCTAACTTGTTTTGATCCAATCTATATGCTCCGGTTCAACTTGCGTTAGCTATGCTTAATTCTTAGGTTCCAATAGACTCATTATACATCTAAGTCTGGTTAAGAATCTATCCACATAGAAACCTAATGGTTTCATCTGAAGTGCTCCGATCATATTTACATACAACATTTAGTTCTAGCCATCGACATCTAGTTCTATTGTTAGCACCCACTACCAGCTTTAGCCCTTAGTTCCAGCATTTGGTACTTAGTCCTTGCTTCACCATCGAGCTTCAAATCTAAAATAAAACCTACGATACCTATTTATTTCTTCCATACCAAATTAAAACTTACATACCAAGTTACAGCCTTTGACAACAAATCAAGTATTTGACAGTGATCTTGGTGCCATGACTTTGAGCTTATACTTAACAATTCTCTACGTAGGCTCACAGTGACACCAATACTATTACCTCGATGATCCAATTACTTATCAGAGACAAAAATTTATACTTACACGCTTGAAGTGATCAACTCTCATGCATTTCGTGAACTCTATCGAGTATACCCTCTCTAACAGACGAGTCTCCCAACCTACGACATCTAATAAAGTGGAATTAACATCCATCTAACATATCCTAAGACGAGAAACACTTGACAACTAATCCACAGTTCGAACTTTCAAGTCCAAACCCAAACCCAACAGTGATTGAACTTTCTTGGCAAACACCGAGCCCAAATCCAGCTTAAAAACGGATTCAATAGAGGCATCTACATTTCCACCATTATATTCAAAATCTATCTCAACTCTGGTTCCACCTTTGGAACCTATTAAATCCTTTGAATCTAATGCTCCTCATTTTCTTCACAACAAAACACGCATCATTCCTCAATATGACCTTACCACCTTCAAACACTTCCAAATTTTCAAACTAATGCTTGGTGGAAGTTATAAGAATGATGCTCCAAAATTGAAAAACCACTTATTATTATGCATTGAAGAAGAAACCGCTAACCCATCCCAGTATCTTCAACTTTGTATTTCAGACTACTATCTCCCTTTCTCCTCTCGGGGTAAATCCTTCAAATATGTACCTCCTTATGATAGCACCAATATTTCTCCAAATGAGGCTTCCTAGCCATACTCACTATGACACTTTTGAGTCACCTCTCATAACTGTCTTCCATCGAAAATCATTTCAAGTTCAAGTCATTCTTTAGTTGTTTCATCATGAGGGACTCTTTTTCATAGAGCACGGTGTCAACACAATGCTCATACACTTCCAGTAAAGAGCTCAAGATGATGATTTTGTGATCCTCATATTCTACCTTGACCCCAACTACATTAAAATCAATAATAATTATATTTAAATCGTCCAGGTGTCTTTGAATCTTCATACTATCATCCATATGTAACGTGTAAAGCTGATTCTTCGGATACAACATGTTTACCAATGATTTCTTAATGTAAATAGTTTTCAACTTATTTCATATCCTCTTGGCCAAAGATTTTTCAAACACCTCTCAAAGCGCCTCGTACCCTAAGCTCAATATAAACATACTATGGGCCCTGAACAACACATCGGCTTCAATCTATGTTGTACTATTCTCTTCAGTAGTAACAGATATTCACATATGTGCAAGAAATGGTTTTAACATTAACTATCCATGAATCAAAATCATTATCTCTTGTGAATTTCTTAAAGTTAAACTTCATGGAATGCATCATCATTACCGCGCTTGAATTTACTCCAAGATTCACGATGTTCATCCTCCTACTTTATCTTCTTTATTAATATCAAATATTGATATTATATTTTCATGCTCACCGCATCATTTTTTATGGAAATCAAATATATCCGAACAAGATCCAACCCAGCCCTAACAAGACACACTAGGCCAAATTCTAGCCACTCGACCAAAATAGTGATCTAGAGTTGGTGAACACCTACCCAAGAGGCATTAAGAGGTAATCTGAGCTTCGGCTCTAACCTTATTTCTAGAACAAAGTTAATTGGACATATAATAAAATGAATAATTCATAAAAATGATATTAACATGGTATCGTTAAGGAATCCTACATCCACGGGTAACAGACACAATTTATATATACCAGGTTATAGGAAGATTTTTAAACACTAAACACTCAATCACTCCTTTGTTACAAAACTCTCTCATGGGTTTACAAAGAATCCGTGATTCTCATAATGGTTATTCAAGTGTTTATACCACACTAAACTTTCTATAAACAGACTTGTCGACATTTACCATACACTATGCTTCCTATATTTATAGACTTAGGTTAAAACCTAATTATCCAACAGACACTCCATATTAAAACCCATTAACCAACGATGTTCATAAAATCTTAATCCATAAAATAAATAAAAACTTAATAAATAAAAAAATCTAAATTAATGGAAACATAATTAATATAAAAGACCCAATTGATAGGAAATATAATTACTCGGAAATCCAATACAAAAGACTAAATATGAGACCAAATTAAATAGAAAACTTCTAGCAAATATAAGAAGTCCAGTTTAATCAAGAACTTAGGCTCAACTCCATCAGATCAAATGCAGTATTTCAGTGGCTTCAACAAATTATTTTGGACTAGCTTGCTTTGGACCTACTTTACTTCATATCAGTCTACCTCAGTCCAATCTACTTCAGATCAGTCTTCTTTGGTTCAGCTTGCTTTGATTATGCTTAACTTTTAGGTTCCAGTAGACTCATTTTAAACCTAAGTCTAGTTGAGTATCCAACTATATATAGAGTTAATAGTTCCACATGAACTTCTCTCCAATAATATTTCTTCAACTACAATACTTAATTACAGCCATCGACACCTTGTTCCACTGTTGATACTAAGTTCCAACTTCAACCCTTAGTTCCAACTTTTGGTACTTAGGTTTTTCTTAAATATTCGGCTTCAACTCTAATATATAGCATACAACACCAAGTTACAGCTTTCATACCAAATTACAACTTTCATACTAAGTTATAGTGTTTGACACCATGTCAAGTCTTTGGCAGTGGTCTAGTTGAGTATCCAACCATATATAGAGTCAATAGTTTCACATGAACTTCTCTCCAATAATATTTCCTCAACTACAATACTTAACTACAGCCGTTGACACCTTGTTCCACTGTTGATACTAAGTTCCAGTTTCAGCCTTTAGTTTCAACTTTTGGTACGTAGTTCTTTCTTAAATATTTGGCTTCAACTCTAATATATAGCATACAACACCAAGTTACTGCTTTCATACCAAATTACAACTTTCACACCAAGTTATAGTATTTGACACCATGTCAAGTCTTCGACAGTGGTCTTGTCGGCGTCACTTTGAACATATGCATAACATAGAGTGTAAAGAAAGAAAGGTAATTTTCTTTAATTATTATAATTTGGAGCCGTGTAAGTATTGTAAATAGAAAAAAAATAACTTATAAATAAATAATAAAATTATAAAGAATTAAAAAAAACTTAGTATTATTTAGTTTAGAAGAATCATCATTTATTTTATTAATAAAGGATTTTATTTTCTATTTAAGTGAAACATATTTTAAAATTTTAATAATGTTTAACCTTTTATTTCTAGAGTTTTATTCACTAAAAACATTTTTTCTTACAAATATTCTAATATATATTTCTCTTTGTTTTATAAAACAACATAAAATAAAAATTGTACAAAAAATATGACCAAATAATAAATTTGCATTTTGCCAACTTATATGTCTCATTCAACCTCATAAAAAACTATATATTGTAGTTTAGACCCCGCATAATTTTAAGAGGACTATAATACTTAGTCACATCTATTTTTCTATAAGTTATGTGGTTAACAGTCTTTTAGTTCAGACATAAATGTTGGTTTTTTATATATAAATGACTCTCAATATTCATTAAAAATTTATCAAACATTAGTTATATAAATAACACACAAATCAAGTTTTATGCTTATGTAATTTTAAATTCAAGAGTCTAGTATATCGCAATATAAATTCCAACCTCCATATAATTAAAGAGTCAAGTTTTATGCCAAACTTCTATTTCAATTTTAGTATTTTTGTGAATGAAATTCTCTAACTGTGTATTAGTTTTACTATCAAACTTATGAAATTGAATTACAAGTATCGTTCTTTAATGACTTACAAATTAGATGATATGAAAACTTAATAATATATTGTGTTGAATTTGTAAAAAACCAAAGAATACATTGGTATAACTATATTGTGTTGAATTTGTAAAAAACCAAAGAATACATTGGTATAACTATATTTTGTTTCTCATTTGATGTAATTATGGTTGTATTAAATAAAAACATTGGAAAACTGGAATGATACCAATGATAGAAAACAAGAAAATTCAAAACGAACCACAATTCTTAACAAGAAAAAAACAAGAAAAAAGAATCGATATCATAGTCAACCAAATATAATTATAATTTATAAATTGTAAATCATATTCTAAATATTTTAAGCATTTTAAAATTATTTGATATTTGAATTTTGATATTTTTTTCGTTTGATTATTGTGAGCATGATTTTTCGCGAATGAATTTTATTTATTTATTCGTTTGGAATTCGAAAAAATATTTTTTTATTGAACTTCAATCATTTTTCATGTCTAATATTTTAAATTATTAACATATTTTTGGGTGTTTTGTTTTACTCTAAAATAGTCAAATGATTGATTTTCGCGATTATATTTTGAGTTATTTTTCTTGAATATCCTGTATTGACTAAGATTTGATTTTCTTTTAAATCAGTTTTTTATATTAAATCGATATTGATTGAGAAATATATTTGATTATGTTTGTGCATCATTGATTGTATAATAGAAATAAATTTGGTTTGTAGTTTCCGTAAAAATAACCTAAATTGGAACGTATCATTCATTTATTTAGAGTATCCGAGCTAGTGTAATATATTGTCTAATTATTCTAGAGTAATCATCGGCTAATTATATTCAATGAATTATATTATAGGTTATAGGATAGTAGTATCACTGAATTAAATATATAAATACTAATTGGGCTAATGTTGGATTCAAAGAAAAATTTATTTAGCTAAAAAATGTAGTTATTGAGCTTCATGAGGCCAATAATGTTATGGTCGTCTATCGGCACAAGCTCATTAAGTTGTATTATTTGAGGTCTATGAAGATGTAAAGATAGACGAGGCATGCAAGTGTTCCCTTAAAAAGAAACACGTAATTTATAGTTTTATTCTCTAATTTCCGAAATTCATATTAAGTATTGTTTTAGGGTAGAAATAACATTTTTTCCTCAATAGTTTTTTTCGTTTTAAATGGTGAGATTCGTTCATCGTCTTTGTATATTTTTCTTTCAAGTATACAACAAGAATGACTATTCATTTATCTTCAAAATATTTGTGGCCTCAAAATTAAATATAATCAATACATATACATCGGAATGATATTAGATTATTTTGTAAATCTCTTCATGTATGTTACATTTTTCAATCATCAAATTTATTTCATTTTATATTTGAGATATATTATGGTTTCGGTCCATATTTATAATTAATATAAAATCCAAACCTTTATATGCTTAAAGTCGTTTAAAACTTATTATAATAATTTTTAATTAGATTTCAATTCGGGAATGAAAAATTTCCATTTATGTTTATGTACGAATTTATGGTTTAATTTGAATTGATTGTGTCTGAATAAAGTATGTTTTATAATTTTGTTTATTTATATTTTATATGACTTCGCTTCTATAAATCAAATCTTTATATTCTAGAAATCCTTAATGCGAAATTAAAAAGGAAAGTTTTATTATTTACATTATTTAGTCGCTACTAATAGTTGGTTCGCTATAATGGAAACTTTCGGACTACAAAAATACATAGATTTCACTACCGCGGTGTTACGACGAGCATATGTGTCACTCAACGGTAAGGACTTGGTCTATGGTCACCATGGAGAGCCATGTTACTCGTCCCAGAACCGGCCATTTTTTAATAATAAACCCATATGCTCGTTGTATCACAACTGATAAATTGTTTAGTATGGGTTCATGTGTTTTGATGCTCTAAACATTTTTAAATTGTAAAAAATCATTCATTGTTTTGCAATGTAATGTTATTATGTATAGATACTATATTTATATATGTTTTAGGTAGATTGTCAGTGTTGATATGAATGTTTGGTCACCGAGAAACAAGGGTAATACCTTGAAACCATAGACAGATAAACCTTGGGATGTAGACGGTTATGTATTGCATCTCTAAGAATGATCTATTTTAGGTTTAGGGTTTGAATGATATTCATCTTTCTTCAGACAGTTGAGCCCTTAGTGGGTATTTTACCCCTTAACATATCAATTTATATCAACTATATTAGAGCCAAACAACGAAACTTTACCACAGACGAGTCTCGTTATTGCGGAAAAATTGGATAAATGTCTAGTCTATGGGAACATCGTCTCGTCAGCTGGTATTGGTCTCGCTTTACTTCCCGAAGACAAACACGAATGTATTTTTCTCACACCACTCAAATTTTGGGAACTCTACAACAACCTGGAACTGCTTAGCCATCAAAAAGTAATAAAACTTCATATCCTTATGAGCATATATACTTATTATTGACTTATGAGCATATATACTTACTATTGACAATAAGTCTTTTTGTTGCAAATATCATTTTTATACAATTAGTAATCATTATCGTGGATATCAACATCTGCCATCTATTGGGCACGAGTTTACTCGGGCATATCTTAGATGGATGGAATAACTTGCATAAATCTGAATGCAGAGAAAGGAGCACCGCTACATCGAAAATACTAAGAAAAAAACCACTTCATCGTTATAGCAATCCATTGGCATTTTTCGTTCCACGACTAGTCATATTTTCACTATTGTAGGAATGTAATATGCTACATTCCCTTGGAATGGAAACTCAATGATATCACTCGAGATCTTTATGATTAAAATCTTTACCATATGAACAACAGACGATAATACACCCCTAAACGAAGCCATTTACGCTTGAGACCCTCCACATATGTGCGGTCGTTTAGAGGGTATCACCCACGCGACGTTCTATCAGTATGATAGTCTTCCACTATCAGATGATCTCGAATTTGAGAACCTAGACTATCTCGACAATATTGTTAAGAGTTATAAGATGATATATTACTTATTATTCGTAAAATTTTAGGTTTAATTGCAAATCTCGAATAATAAGGGAATATGAGTCATATTGAAAATATTATTTTCTTTAATAGAAGAAGCACCCTGCATCTCGGCCATTCATAGACAAGAAACATCAACGAATTGAAGTACTCGTTTTATGCTATTGGTTATGATAGCTAGCAATCGCTTCAATACATCCACCACATATCATATTCCCTTACGTGACTGTCAAATTACCCCATATATGCGTTATAGTCCATAGATAATTCACACTTTAAAAATATTTTATATGATTCTCTAAAATATGCAATTGTTACCATATAAAGGTCATGATTCACTCCCGATAATATCTACAAGTTCATGGATAATTAGGGTTGTGATTCCCCCTAGTAATACATACAAATTTGTATAGAACGAGGGATATAATTCCCTCTAACCCGGTAATACCTACGAGTGTGGACATAATAATGATCATGACTATCTATAGACCTTGCCTACGAGCTCAGAAAACTGAACGGTTTTGATTTCTTATATGTTTCTTTATTCAATTTTTACAGATACACAAGGTCTCACTTTCTTCTCAAGATCATTACATAGGTTTGGGAAACTACATATATATACTTCTATCGTGACCCCTTCTATCGGTTCAAGCACCTCATAATGCACTGGTATGATCTGTATTTTTTATTTTGAATTTATTTTCAAACTAATAGTACTTCTATTGTATTTACCTTGAAGTACTATAGGGAAACCACCGCTTATATAGAATTAACAAATAACAACAAAGTTTTTTTATTCGGAAAATCGTGCTTGGAAATCTAGCAGTCTGCTACCTATTAGTTGTACTCTCTTTTTTTGAAAAAAATATTTTTTTTCCTCAAAAAGGTTTGGCCGGGGCATTGTTTTTAATGAAGCATGAATATGTTAAGTATGAATTGAGCCCTTCAGAGCAAGGAAAATTTGGGTAAAATAAACTCCGCCCATTAGTGGACGAGAGTAGTATGTCGTGCACAAACAACTAAAACAAAATTCTATTCAGGCTAATCGAACCATATCCACGAGGTCCAATCGAAGAATCTCAGGTTTACTTACACAACCAAACTTCATGGATGTTAATGGTAAGAAATATTCTATGATACATCTGTATTATCTCCAATTAATTACTTCATTGTATTTTGCTTGAGTTGTATCTTTTCATGTAGTTAAATTTAGTATAAAATCCTTCAAAATTATGGTGCTCTACATTTAGATTCTTGTTAATGTCAATGTTGGTCCAATAAATATAGTTGATGACGCCTTAAGTTTTATTGTTTTATATGTAATCTATTTGATGTTTATAAAAAAAATTGATGGGGGAGGGTGAATAAGGCTATGGAGTCATGAGCTAGGAAGTAGACAATAATAAAGAACAAGTGATCATAACAACCAGATCTCAAACCTCAAGAAGTCTCCTCATACACATGATCATGACAGATGTACCATTACACTGGTTAACACCACTGATTAGATTTTATTTGGACTATTTCGATGTTTATTGTCACAATTGTTATCATTTCGATATATACTGTTACAATTGTTTTGAGATCTTATCGATATACTGTTAGACTACCATTATATTTTGAATAATGAATGAAAAAATAGTTATTATATATCATGGTTTTTCATATGGTTATATATATATATATATATCGATGGTTGGTTTTATGTCATCTCATAAATGGGTTTTCATATGGTATTGGTTTTGTATCATCTAATAAATGGTTATAGGGATTCTTCCATAAATATCTTCATTTATATATATTTTAACTTATATGTTAAAATAAATCCTCTTTCATTTTTAAAAAATATTTTAGTCATGTTATTTTGGTAAAAAAGACTAGAACAATTATGTTATTTTGCTTGAATAATAACAAGAATAATAACAAAAAAATCTTGTTATTTACCTCTTATTACTGGCCGAAAAGCTTAAAACTTTATAATTGAATATAAATAACATGTTTAAAATATTATCTTATTTTATACTCTTTTTACTAGTACATTATGAATATAGTCATGTAATCTCACATAAGATAATTATATGGCTAAGAACATAGTTTGTTACTAGTCTTGTGTCTATAGATTGTGTTATAGATAACATGATCAAATGAGTGCTAATTTGATCAAAACAAATTACTCTTATTAGCTTCTAAATAAGACTTCGCAAGTTATTCAACCAATAAAAATAACGGAACAACACGTTCATCCAAAGTAACAAAATTCTATCTTAGAGATTATACATCATTCCATGCCCGCGTGTTTCATTGAACACATAATATACAAGTAATATTTTTTTTTTAAATTACACATAACTAGCTCTTTTATTTGGTACTAAAAAAAGATGGTACTTACAAATAAATACAATATTATATATAACAACAATTAATCAAACAATGTGAGTAATTCTCCATAAAATTTACGCAAACACTATTTTTCTTGTATCACTATATAAGTATGAAGCTATAAAATGCAATCGATAATTCATCTACTTATGTTCAATTTGACAACTTAGGTCACCTCTGAAGTTTTTTGCTTGGATAATTATATGGTGGTCCACGATGAGTACTAAGTAAAGAAAATTTTATGAAAATGCCAACATATATAGTCATAAAAGTGCATACCACAAACCTAAGTAGCAATATTTTCACTTCAGAGACAATGAAGTCAACTAAAAGATAATGGTTCATTAGTGTTACCATGGCAACTATAGTCCAGGTTAGTATTTGTCAAGTAAAAGCAACACAAAAATTTAAAATATATCATTAGTCATCAAACTTATTGGTACCAGTTATCTACTTTCGAAGTTCTATCTATGTCCAAAGTTTCATTAGGATTCCTATTAAAATATCACATATAATGTTTATAATCTATTTTTTTCCAAAGTTCTGGTTTTGAATTATTATAGATGAGATATTGTAAGAATTCAGTAAATAATTTCTAAAAAAATGTCTAATAATATCCATGGGATGTTTTATCAATATAGACCAAAATTGAGTAACGCTGAAAGAATAGACGAAGTCACTATTTATAAAGACATGTCTTATTCTCAATCTTAGAACAATACCATTTAAATTATTAAAGGATTTGTTGTTCTATAGATTAAGCCTAAGCACAAGTGTACAACAATTAGCATGTTACTCTAAAACAATGTCCAAATGTACCCAAACTTATGCTTTTTATACCACCTGTCATCGTCTTATAATTTATTTTCTGAATTATCTAGCACAATAATATGACCATCAAACGTTGTCGAATAAACATTAGATAAGATAAATGAATAATATCTATGATAACCAATAAACAAGATAACCAGTAAACAAAATCATAGACAATTGAGAATTTAACATATTATATGCATTAATAATAAGAAGAGTGTTTAATAAACCAAAAGAAAAAATAAAAATATGATGTACAAGACCATTAATGGAGGCTATAATAAGTTTCACTAATGTTAAAAATTTAAAGGAACTTCTATTTCTAGAGACGTATCTTATGTCCAGTCTCATAACAATCACGCTCATAGTCATTTACCATAAACGAAACTTGTAACATACATTTCACCAAACAGTTTGTGTACAATATAGATAAGCACAAAAATAAGACACTAAAATCTTAATTGTTCGTTCAGACATGATGAAAAAAAGGAAGGAAGCTTAATTATTTACCCATCCAGGGTGTCGTTTCACTGGATCGGAGTACTAAAATGTCATTTATAAGGGGAAAAAGAGGTGGTCTATTCGTCCGTTACCAATAGATAGACAAGGTGAATGTGGATATCATAATCCGCTACTAACAGAGATTTGGAAGACGACAAACGAGACTTGATTGTGGAGAGAGATAAAGAGCGGGTTGATTTTGGTCTCTCGATTGAAAAAGAAAAAATAGAGGAGTTTGTTTTGGAGAGAGGGAAGAGACGACTCGACTCAATGAGCGAACTTGATTATGGTCTCTTCATCAAGATAGAAGATAAAAAAAATGAGTTTTTTAAGCGAGTGAAAACAAATGAGTGTTTTGGATATTATGAACTAAAATAATATTTTTTATTTTGATTGGATACATTAGATATAGTTTATCATTGAATCTCAACAAAATTTAGTCTCCCTAAAATTAACTTTAAGTATGAATTTTTATTTTTAAATTTCAATAAATAATAATAATAATAATAAAAGTGTTTAAATAAATTTGTTGATATTATATACACAATAATACTACGTTACAAATTTAATAGATGAATATTTGATTATATAACTATTATTTTAAATATTGCTTTTGAATGGTCCATATTAAAAATATTGTGTTGAATAAATAATTTCCTAAAATTATAGATAATTATTTTATATATTTTATATGAAATATAAATTAATAATCTGTGTATACAACATATTATATGTAGGTTTTACTCATTTATTTGTTTTCCTTCAATTTGAACTTTATTAAAAGTTTGGGAACAAATTACAATAAAAGTTTGGGTATCCTATTATAAGAGAAGAAAATCCAGACCTATAATGCAATTTTATAGACCTAAATCAGAACCTAATTTGAATTATGTTTGAGCGCCAATAATGCTTCTGATACAGCCTAAATGATCGTCTTGCGATTTCAAGCCAAACTTCAATCTTCAGGATGACTTACCTTCAACCCCACAAAATCCATGAAAAAAGAAAAGAATTTAACATCATCACCTAAGAATAAGCTAGAGAAGCAGCCTTTGGAAGATCTGAAAATAAAGAAGCAAGGTTTCACAACTTTTGAATCTATCAGTAGAAACTTAGTTATTTTGAGTCTTCAATCCTAATATACTACGTCCCTAGGCTTTCAAGGAGTTTGATAGCCCTAAGTTTATTAGGAATTTGGGAACGATTGGAATCTGAATTTTTTCCTCTGTTCCAAGTGTGTTTGGCTATCCAGTCAGCAAATACGTTTTGTTCCCTATAGATATGGCTGATGTTCATCGTAGATCTGATTAAGGCTCTATGAAATTTTATAATCGGTTCTAGAAACCATGGTGACTTCCTATTTAATAACATATCAGTAAGAATCGATGAATATGTTTCAATATCCAATAAGATGATTCCATTTTCATGACATAGGAGAACACCATCCAATAAAGCTCTACACTAAGCTACTATAGGTGTCTGTTTGCCATATATCCTACCATATCCAGTCACAATATCACCCTTCGGCTCTCTAATCAGGCCTCTACTGCTGGTTTCACCAGTGTTATTGCTAGACCAACCTGTATTTAATCTGTATCTGTTTGTTTTAGGTAGATTCCACTTTAGAGAGAGAGAGAGAGAGCTAATCTTGGCTTTGATAAGTGATTAATGCATCCTAGATAAGTTGCATTATAAGAGTCTTCTCCCTATTGTTTTCTTTTCAACATGTTTGCACTGTCAAGGCCAGAAATATAGTGAATAACATGGCAATCATTGAATTTGCAGAAGATGTTGATTTAAGTGCTTCATTTTGTTCCTTGAAGCCCGGATTATCCATGATATAGCCAAATGGAGAATGGTTGTGATGTGAGTATCCTTTCTTGTAGACCATAATTAATTCTTAATCATATGTATGAAGGACATGTTTCTACTGATCCTGATTTTGAACATTGATGTAAAAAATATCCAAACATCGACATTTATATGCCAGGTGAAAGCCTTTAATCTGCAGAACTGAATCAATAAGGAGATATTTTTTTATACCTCTCCAAACCAGAATCAAGCATTTTGTGGGAGTTATATGATTCCACCACTTTATGAAAAGATTTGATCTCGCTAAAAATTTTCTTGATCCCATTCCAAGTTTCTTTAGTAGAAATGTTCCCAGATTTAGACAACGTCCATTTTATAAAATCAGAAGTTGAGTTAAGAGTGATATTGCTGATAATCCTCAATGTAGTTGAATCAATAAGACCTTGGAGACTAGTCAACTTCCATTGGTCATCAACCCAGTAATCTTTAACCCAAGTAGGACATAACCAATTTCTATCTTCTGAGTTTTCAAAAAGAATTAAAGGCTTAGTACTACACCACATGTCAATCCAGAAGTCCACATTTCCTCCTCCAATATTCCAGTAGATGAAGAGCTATGCCTTATCTATGGTGTTGATAAGTCGATTTCATACCTTAGAACTCCTGATAGGTCTAGGCGCAGTTAAATGATTGAAATACTTACAATAGATTGATGCTAGTAACTTAGCCCAGATAGATTTTTGTTCTCTAAAAATAAACGATAACTTGCAGGAGAAAGAATCTTGAACTTCACCAATATTCTTGAGATTTAGTCCACCATCTTTATAAGTTTTACAAAGTTTATTATCAAAAGACCCCCGTTAGAACCTATTACAGAGAATGTTGATACGTTGTATAGTGGTTTTAGGAAGAATAGTATGTTATAGAGTATAAGTGAGAATATAACTTATAACAGATTGGACTAATATAAGCCTACCTCCATAGGATAGATGAATACTATCCTAATCCATTATTATGTTCTTGATCTTGCTGACCAGATTCTCAAAGTTGATAGTTATGTTATTATTGCTTATAGTTGTACCCAGATAATGAAAATGCATAGAAGCATGATTGAAACCCACCAGTCTATGAATTCTTGATTTCGTTATCAATGAAGGTACTATAAGCTTATATATCTCTTTATTAATTGCTTGACCAGATATATCTTGGTAATGTAATAGGAAGTTGTTTAGCTTGTTGATTGAGGAAGCATTACCATTGCAGAATATGATAAAATCGTCTGCAGAAATCCAAACAAGGTATGCCGATATTTTCTTTGTTTTTGAATCTTATAGAATGATCCTTCTCTGCTAATTGCTTAATACCTCTCACTTGATACTCTTCAACCAATATAAACAGACTAGGAGACAAAGTGTCTCCCTGTCTTAAACCCTTCTTTGATTTAAAAACCCCTCCGAGCTCACCATTGGCTATCACAGAAGAATAAATGTTATTGATATTTCTGTAGATTAAGTCTTATAGCTTGTTATTAAACCCAAAGGCCTCCAGAATCTTTTAAACCAACTTATGAGAGATTCTGTCAAATACCTTTGACAACTCCAGCTTCATTATAACATTATTACCTCTTGTTTTATAGTTCAAATCATAACAGAGCTCCTGCGTAATGAGAATTTTCTCGTGAATACTTTTGATTTTAATAAAAGCTTCATGTTCTTCAGATATAATCCTGGGTAGAATGGTAGATAGCCTATTATTTATGACTTTTGAGATAATTATATTCAACATAGTGGATAGGCTAATAATAGGTCAAAAGTCTTTCCAACGTTTTGTAGAGTAAATCTTTGGAATAAGATAGATTGAAGTAGCGTGGATCCCTGTAGGTACAGAACCACATGGGAAAATTTCCTTGATTGCTTCACAAAGGTCTTTTTCAATTATTTTCCAGCAAATTTTATAGAATCTCCATCCAAGTTAAGAGAGTTTATAGTGTTTAAATTTTTTATCATTATTAGGAGAATCCATCATCATTATATTTTCTTCACTTGTGACTAGATTTGGAATAATATCAAGCAATCCATTATCTTCATTATGGACAGGAGGATCTGTTAGCAAGGTTGTAAAGTATTTTTCTGCAGAGGACCCAATATAATATTGATCTATAAGCCATGCATTCCCTTCCCAAATTCTGGTAATTATATTTCTCTAATTCTTTTTTTAACAAATTTATGAAAAGAAACAGTATTCTTATAATTATCTCTAAGACATTAGAGTTTTCCTATTGTTCCAATAGTAATCTTCTCTTGCCAGTAACTCAAGGTGGTAGGTTTTAGAATTATCCAGTAGAATCTTGTCAATAGTAGATTTAGAGAGCTGGTAGTAAGCTTCATGAAAATTAATTTCATCTTCAATTTGCTTTATAGAATCAAACGCATTTCCAAACATAGTTTTATTCCACTGTTTGAGGCATGCTTTTAAACGTTTTCAACTTTAACCAGAATGGTTCAATAGGATTTCCTTGAATGTCAACATTCCAGTTTGTCTCTACCATTTTCAGAAAATCTTGATGTCTAGCGCACATATTAAGGAATTTAAATGAGGAAATGATCTGACCTTTGTTGATGTTTAGGGTAATGCAGATATGAGCATGATTTAAGAATTTCTTTGTTAGATGTTTAACAGAGATGTTGTCAAAGTAGTTCACCCATGCTGTGTCATAGAGTACACGATCCAGTCATTTCCATTTTCTACCATTAGACCATGTATATTTTGAATTATACAATCCAGCATCTTTTAGATGACAATCCATCAGCAAGTTACCAAATTCATCCATACTTTTCAGACAATTAGTAGAGCACGAGAGCTGTTCACTAGGATGTAAAATTGCATTGAAATCCTCCAAAATCATCCATTCAGTAGATCCATCATCAACAAACCTAATGTTATCCCAGAGAATTGTTCTTTGCGCTCTATTGCATTTCCTATAAACAACCGTAATATTGAATGTTTTGTCTAGAGTAATGTGATTAACCTTCAAATGAAACATTTGATCTTCCTTAGCTAGAATATTGATTGTCTAATTAGAACTCCCAAAAGCCCAGATCTTGTTATTAACATTGCCAGCAGCCCATTGAAAACTATCTTTTTTGAGATAATTTCCAGTTTGTTTTGAGATACCATTGGCTCTCGCAGAGCCATCAAGCTTTCCTTTTCAGATCTTTTCAGATGTTTAAGCCTTCTTAAAGGTTCTTTGTTCCCCAATCCCATAATGTTCCAATTGATTATAGAGATAGCCATTTGGATGAGTTATTTGAAGGGTTTGAACCATCCTTCATATGCTTAAAATTGGAGGATAAAGGTCTTTTAGAAATCCATCATTTTGGTCTTTTAGCTTTTCTCTTTTCAAACTTTTTGAAGCTTCTGTTCTTGTTTGTTTTACCAGGATGTCTAGGAGAATTTGGCAAGCTCCCAACATTTTATTTTCTTGGGGATTGAGAATTAGCAGAAGGTATCACAGAGTCTTTGATTGAAGAGAAGATTTCCTATCTTTCAATGATTCTAAGAGCCTCAATGATTTTGATTGGCCAATACCTGAATTAACATCAGAAGGGGAATTATTGATTGAAGATATAATTATAGGTTGAATATTATAGTCTTCTACTTCTTCACAGTCTTTAGTATCAATTGATTTTCTTATCTTGTTGTGATTTTGAACAGGTTTAGGTAAAAGATGTTGAAGATGAACAGTTGAATTCTTGATTATTATAGACTTAATTCTTTATTGTATTGTTTCTTGGATAGGCCTTAAATTTGATGAGGTAACAAATTCTCCCATTTCAGTAGTTTCTTTGTGTTCTTCCTGAGGATTTAATTTTCTGGATTAATTTACAGAATGTCCAAGATGATGGAATTTATGGAAATATCTAGGCACATCACTATATACTATATCTTGCCAGAATCCCTCCTCATTTCCAAAGAAAATCCAGAATTGTTTCTTTAGGATTTTTAAAAGATCCATTTCAAGCCAGATTTTACAACCTATGAACTGAGCTCTATTCGTATAAGGTATCCATGTTGATAAGGGATTTCCTAAATCTTTACCAATTACCCTAAGAGTATTCTCGTTGTACATATAATCAAGTATATTTGGTAGAGTTATCCAAACCGGTGATATAGGACATTCATGATTCAGATTGAAAAAAAAAGTCCACTTTAACAATCTCATTGTTTTATTTCCAATTAACCAGACATTGCGTTTTCAGATTCTTTTTATATCTTCTTGGCAAGAAAAAACTATGAACACATGTCTAAAATCCCACTAAGATAGACTGAATTCATAAGAACTTCCTAGTAGCTTCCATTGTAGGCGTTCCCGAGACGAATTTACCGATTAAGGTCTTCTTTATAGTGGCCTCCAATTTATCTTTGTCTCTCAGATCAAAACTAATTTAAATCTATCTTTGTCTCTCAAATCAAAACTAATTTAAATCTGATCATCTTTGTTGAGTAGCTGTCATAAATCACATTCATCGTCTCATCGTCTCATTTATTTTAAATAGATCATTATAGGATTTCTGGTTTATGTTTGCTGAATATAAATTTGAATCAAATACCGTATTGATTTTCATATAGTTAATGTTTCCATGGATTAAGAGGGATTGATTTTTACGAACAGACTGATGTCGATTCAAATTTCTAGAAACCAGAGAGGGAAAATTATAAAGAGCTGGATTTGGATTCTTGCTTAGACATGGGGCAGATTTCGAAGAAGAAGGCGATAAAAATCCACCCACTTCTATTAGTGTAAGCAGATTATTCCTATCTGAAAGTTGAAGTTCCGGCAAAAAAGACTTCAAAACTCTCTTTCTTGGAGAAGCAAAGCATTTTCAATCAGATTTTCAACGTAAATAATTAAAGTTTACTCATTTATTAAGTTTTTTTGTTTTCGTCAATTCAATTTACAAATAAATATGTTTTTTAATTTTTTTAATTAATGTGAAAATTTGTAGGAGATACGATTGTTATTATTGTTATCAGCTTTTTCAAAGTTTTAAGATGAGAAGATGGAGTATAATTTATTTCTGTTAATATATTTAATAAAAGAAATTTAATAAAATAATATATTGAACCCAATAAATATATATATAAAAGATGAAAGATTAGAAAACCTATTTTTTATTTGATATATATACGTATCTGCATTTTATAATTTATCAAATTGAATTTTGAAACGGGTTTATAAATTATTAATTAATAATTTATTCACTAATTAGTAAAAATATTAATTAATAACATTTTACGGTCTCACACATATTAATTTCTAAACAATTTGGGTACATTTACTTTATAAATACAAGTAAGTTTTACTGATTGTTTCAAATGCAAACTTTGAAAAACAACGCAGGCTGGTTAACTCTAAAACTACTACTCCGCTTAAGTTAAGGTTGTCATTAGATTTAAAGCGATGATAAGTTATCATGATTCGGAAGTCACGTGACACATGTGATTGATCAGCTATTGCATTGATCTGGGTTCCTACATGTCAGTCAACGTGAAACCAGGCAGGTCTTCTGGTCTTTGGTACACAGTTTCTGCCCCCGAGACATAAATCACTCTTCAAATCATGATTCACAATCACAATATTGTAAAATTTTGAATTATTGTTGATGAAATACTTATGGTTAAAGCAGTAATATCCGACATGATTTAAAATCGAATTCATTACGTCAAAATTGAGTTTTTCAATTAAAATAATGGTTAGAAAACTTGATAAATATAACAAGAGTCGCAGTTTCTATATAATTATTTCAAACCCAGAATTAATATAAAAAAACATAAAATAAATCAAACACATAACAAAAGATTCTAATGGAAATCGAATCTTAAAATTTTAACATTCGCGAATAACGTGTATATACATACACGTTTATAATAGGATTCTCAAACACTTACTCATTCAAATTTATTACAAATTTTTGTTTAGAGATTACAAATAAATCGTGAATCTCATAATGCATATTGTTGTAAATGAGTTGAATAGTGCTTTGACAATATACCGTGTTCGGCGGTACAGTTTTGTGTCTTTGACGGTGAAGCTAAAATGGGTAATGTCATTTTTGGTCTCGTGTATACGAGCTCATTAGGACCATTATCTAGTAAGTCTATTTATTCCATATAGATAGATTACTAGGGCTACACAAAACACAATCTAAAATTTGTAACCTTTTCTATCATAGTGAAACTCTTTTCTGTGGACGTAGACAATTGTTGAACCACGTTAAATCATGTGTTCATTTAAGTCTTTCATTCGTATATGTTATGTGTTTGAGCCGTTTTGTGATAATTGCATAGTGATTTAATAACAAAATTGGTATAAGAGTCACGTGGTGAAATTAGGGCTTTTGCAATTAGGGTTTCACAATGGTGTCTACAGCAACAAAATACATGATTGAAAAATTTGATGGGGTATCCAACTTTGCGTTGTGGAAGATTAAACTGAAATCTTCATTAGTACTGCAAGGGCTATGGAAGGCTGCAGAGAATAAGTTACCAGAAGAGATGAAAGAAAAGGAGAAGCAAGATCTTCAAGAAAGGGGTTTGTGCTGGATTTTAATTAGTGTGAAAAACAATATGCTTCGCGAGATTAGTGGTGAGAAGATTGATGCCTGGGCATGGAAGAAGCTAAGAGATCTTTACTCAGATAAATCAGTAGTAAACTGATTATACTTGAAGAAGTGTTTGTATGATTTCAGATTACAAGAAGGTATGTCCATAACAGAGCACTTAGATAATTTTAAATCAATTATAATGGACTTAGAGAACATAGATATCAATATTAAGGACGAGGATCAAGCTTTGTTTGTATTGAGATCGTTACCAGCTCCCTATGAAAACTTCGTAGATACCATTATGTATGGTAAGGATAAGTTATCGCTAGCAGATGTCAAAGGGGCACTGAAATCAAAGAAGATGAGACAGTTGCAGCCAGACAATCAAGCTGAAGGGAAAGCTCTTATGACTAGAGGAAGATCTAGAAGCAAAGCGAGTTCTTTAAAAAAGAATAACTGGAGGTCCAAGTGAAAGGTAAAGCACTCAAAGTGTTATTAATGCAGTGAGAAGGTTCATTATAGGAGAGATTGTTCGAAACTGAATGGTAAGAAGGGAAATTAAAAGGAAAATGCATCAAACATTGTTGAAGGTGTGAACGATTCCGACGATGGTGAAAAAGTGGTAGATGAGATGTATCGTCCGTGAGTTCAGACTTTGGGTAAAACTTTTGGGTACTCGATACTGGCACTACATATCACATGTGTTAGTTCAAGCAGTGGTTCGATACTTACAAGCAAATGCATGGAACTGTCTGTTTAGGGAACAATCATTCGTTGACTGTTGGTGGTATTGGTAACATCAGAATCAGAATGTTTGACGGGGTTGTTAGAATCTTGACGTGCTGGCATGTTCCTGGGTTAAATAGAAACTTGATTTATCTTGGGACTCTAGACTTTCGGGGTTACAAGTATCGTGCAGAAGACGGTGTAATCAAAGTGACAAAAGGCTCAATGATACGCATGAAAGGCAATTTGCATAAGGGTCTTTACATTCTCCATGTGAGTGTTGTTATGGGCGATGCTGCAGTAGCATCATCAGGGAGTAATAGCCAAAGTATGCAGGATCAAAATAAGTTGTGGCATTGGCGTCTTGGTCACATAAGTGACGGAGGATTAGTTGTTTTGGGAAAGAGAGATTTGTTGAAATGGTATAAAGTAGAATCATTGGGATTTTGTGAGCACTGTGTGTTTGGTAAACAAACTAGAGTCAAATTCAGCAAATCAGCTGTAAGAAAGACTAAAAGGATAGTGGACTACATTCACTTAGATCTTTGGGGTCCAAACATAATTCCATCCAAGAGCAGAGCCATATACTTCACGAGTTTGATTGATGATTATTCAAGGATGGTGTTGGTTTACTTTCGGAAAACAAAAGATGAGGTATATTCAACCTTTGTCAAATGGAAGATGATGATTGAGAAGCAAACAAGAAGAAAAATCAAACGTCTTAGGACATATAATGGGTTAGAATATTGAAATCGTGATTTCAACGAGTTCTACGAAACTGAGGGAATAGTATATTATCGCACTTGTTCTAGAACACCACAACAGAATGAAGTCACAAAACGAATGAACAAAACGATTTGTGACAATGCACGAAGTATGCTCTCGCATTCCGGTGTTGGAAAGGATTTTTAGGTTGAAGCTATCAATACAGCGTGTTAGTTGGTTAATCGGTCTCCATCAACAACTATTGATTGTAAAACTCCCTTTAAGATTTGGTCTGGATCGTCGGCTGATTATGAACGTTTGAGGGTGTTCGGTTGTCCTGCGTATGCTCATGTGAGAGATGGTAAGCTTGAACCAAGGGTAAAGAGGTGTATATTTCTAGGATATGCTACTAGAGTGAAGGGATATAGGTTATGGTTTACCTCTCCAAAGTCTCAAGGTTTGCTCATTAGTAGGACGTTATTTTTAATGAGTTTGCTTTGATAGACAGTCAGAAGTAAGTAGGAGAAATGGTCAATTCATGATCGGTTATGAGTAAACATGTGGAATTTAAAGTAGAATTAGTTCCTAGCCGGTCCAATAATTCAAGCGGTTCTGAGGTAGATCCAGAATCAGGAGGTGAAGCGTCAGCATCGGATGATAGTGACGATGATGCGCCTGAACCAGAACAACAACCTTATAGCATAGCATTGGGCAGAGAAAGAAGAGATATTAGACTTCCAAAAAGGTATGCAAATCTAGTTGCATATGCTCTGTCAGTTGCAAAAGAAGTCGAGATGCAGGAACCTAGTAGCTACAGAGAAGCTATAGCGAGTTCAGAGGAAGAGATTGAATCTCTTCATAAGAATCAAACATGAAAGCTCGTTGACTTTCCTAAAAGATAGAAGATAGTAGGCAGTAAATGAGTGTTCAATAAAAATGAAGTTAATCTGGGGGTTGAGGCATCTCGATTCAAGGCAAGATTGGTCGATAAGGGTTTTACTCAAAGGGAAGGAATCAACTTCAATGAAGTATTTTCTCCAGTGGTGAAGCATAGTTCGATTCAAGTTTTGTTAGCCATAGTAGTTTTGCAAGATTTAGAGCTTGAGCAGTTGGATGTGAAGACTGTGTTTCTACACAGTGAATTGGAGGAGCAAATCTACATGAGACAACGAGAAGGATTTATCGAACCTAAAATGGAGGACAAAGTTTTTCTATTGTTAGTGTAGTTAGCAGGTACATGGGATGTCATGGGAAAGAACACTGACAAGCAGTGAAATGGATACTTCAGTATCTTAAGAATACTGTAAACGTTGGCTTAACTTTTAACAAGACCAATATTAGTGAATCACTGAATGATGTTGCAGGATCATTGGTTGGTTTTGTTGATTCTGATTTTGCAAATGATATGGATACAAGGATATCTCTGACATGATATGTATTTACTTTAGCTGGAGTGCGATTAGTTGGAAAGTATAGTTGCAAGCTATTGTAGCTTTGTCTACAACAGAGGCAGAGTACATGGCGGTAACAGAAGGAGTTAAAGAGACAATATGGTTGCAAGGTTTGGTGGCAGATTTGGCTTGGATAGGACTACTACAAAAGTGTTTTGTGACAGTCAAAGCGCCATACACGTTACATGGAACCAGATGTACCATGAGCGTACAAAGCACATAGGTGTCATGTATCATTTTATTCGTGATATAATATCAAAGGGAATTGTTGATGTGAAGAAAGTGTCTACACACGATAATCCAGCAGATATAATAACCAAGGCAGTATCAGTTCGAAAGTTTAGGGAGTGCCTAAACTTAAAAATATATAACCTTGTCTCTAGGTCAAGGGATATGATTATTGATTGGGATGGTTGTACTCTCTCTTTTGGAGGGAGATTGATCTTGATACAGTATGTTCTTTCTGCTCTTCCCTTGTATTATATTCAGAATACAACCATCCCCAAAACTGTAATCCAAAGGATTGAAAATTTATACAATAAGTTCTTATGGGGCAATACAATGGAGACTAAAACCATCACTTGGGCTTCTTGGGAAATGATAAGTAAGCCATATGCAGAATGGGATGTTAATATGAAGAAGATTGAATATTTGCAGACAACTTATTCTTATAAGCTATGGTTTAACCTTAGAGCTAAATCTACTATCTGGTCAAGGTTAATGTGTTCTATCTACTGTAAGAATCAACACATTATTATTGCACATATTCCTACTAGAATGTCAAGAGTTTGGGCTAGAATAATTGAGGTTATAGACATGGCGGATAAGTACATTTTCTGGACACCAGGCTATAGAAAGATAGACTTCTGGTGGGACAGGTAGTGTACTGAGAAGGCTCTAATCTACTTCAATGAAACTGACAACAGAAGCCTGTATGAAAGTACTAGGATTAATAACTACTGGTCTAATGAATGTTGGGATTTGGATAAGCTAAACTATACAGTGCCCTACATTATGGTTGCAAGTATCCTGAAACTTAAATTGAACAACAACCCAGATAGAATTATGTGGTCCTTGACTGATGATGGAAAGTTTAATGCAAAAAGAACTTGGAATGTTGTTAGAGATAAAGATAATCAATCTAACATGTTCAGGAAAACATGGAACACTGTAACTCCAAAGAAATTTTCGTTTTTTCTTTGGAGGGTCCTGATGAATTGGCTCCCAACAGACACTAACTTGCAGAAAAGGCATTTCAATTGGCCTCAAAATGCCAGTTCTGTCAAAACGAGGAAACCATGAAACATGTCATGGTAAATTGTAACCTCTCATGGACAGTTTGGAATCATTTTAGTACAATATTGGGAATCAAGCTTACAAGGAATATGACGATTCAACATTTAATTCGAACCTGATACTGGTCTTCTACAAAAATTTGTAGTGTTAGATCCATCATCCCTCCAATCATCGTCTGGTCTATCTGAAGAGCTCGAAACCAGAACAATCATCAAGAAATGAACGTTACTTCTTCATCATTAATCAATCAAGTAATTTACATAATTACTGCTTTAAATAATTCGAACTTACTGAGAAAGAAGCACTAGGGAAAAGACTCCAGAGTGGCTATTCTCTTGGGTTGTGATGTTCAGCAAACTAAGCAATGTATTTCATTATCTCTTAAATGGAATGCACCTAAGCTGAATCAATACAAAATTAACACGCATGTGGCTTCAATTTCTACTGGCGAGGCCAGTGGTGGAGGGGTCATCAGAAACAGTGATGGAGTTATCATCAAAGGGTTTGGTAGAATTTATGGGAATAATAACTCAATTGTTGCTGAAACTCATGGATGGACTACTACTTTGCAAGTCTCTGGGTATTGATAACCTCGACATTGAAGTCGATTAGAATATTTTGGTGGAGCTAATTGGGAAGGGGAAAATTATTTGGTACTTGGAACCCACTATAAATTATTACTTAAATCTGATTACGTCAAGAATGGTGATCAAGCATGTCTACATGGAACAGAAAAAGGCGTCTGATTGGATTGCGCAGGAGGCTCTAGTTCGCAGAAGAGACTTCAATTTCGATCATCTTTGTTCCCCAAATCCGTTGAAAGCAATCGTCTTTCTTGTAAGTATCGGTCTTGGTTACATTAGGAATAAAGATGAGGATTGATTTGGGTTTTGGTGCTTCCGGTGGAGGGTTGAAATTGTGTTTTCCGGTAATGGATGAGTTGAAGAATGCTGTGAAGGTCGATAAGGTCTCTGTGGCTTTACCTGATGTTGAAAATTGGGTAAATTCAAAGCAAAGACGATTTTTTGTTATTTCTCTATTCTATTGAGTGTAATTGCGAATTCTTTTGTTCAATTTCGCTCCTGTATTTTGAAAGATATCAATAAAAGAGATCGTTAATGTATAAATCACAAAATATAAAAAAATAAGTAAACTAAATAAAATAAGAGAGGGAATAATATTCCAAATTCAATGTTTGATTTGATAATATACATTAATTATTAAGTTAAAAATAAAAAATAAATATTTCATTAAAAATTAATAATTTGTGAAATTTTAACTATATTTCGTACTGCATTACTTCCAATGTACACTTTAAAACAAAAAAACAGATTAACACTAAAACCATTAATAATGGTAAATCAGATCTGGCTTAAATTAAGGTTATCGTTAGATTTAAAGTATGAAATTGATAAGTTATCATGCCTTTGGAAGTCACGTGACACATGGCCAAATATAAGGATACAAAAGTCGTTGATTGATCTGCTATCGCGTTGATCTGGTCCTGGGTTCCTCGGCTTTAATATACTACCTGTCTGTCAGTCAACGTGAAAACTGGCAGGTTTTTATGTACGTAGTTTCTGCCCCCGAGACATATTAAAATCATGAGTATTAGGCTATCCACAGCAGTGGGGATATTTCATCTCCAAAAAGTGCGCCACATCAGCATACTCTCCAAATAATTCTTCAAAAATTCTCACTCCCCACAGTAGTGCATATTTCATCTTTCAGCATACCCCACCATATTTCTCTCTCTTCCACATCATTCCATCATACAATATCCTACCATATATTTTTATTTATCTTTCTTATTATTTACTATATATTTATATTAAAATTATATATATTAAAATTAATAATTTTTTTAAATTAACATAATATATTTTCTTTACAAATAAAAACTATAAAATTTCAATAATTAAAAATATAATACATAATATATAGTATATTTAAAAATCAAAGTTAAAAATAAAATTGGTCACCTAAATTTATTATTTTCTTTACAAATTTAATAAAATATATTATTGATCACCTAAATTTATTAGTTTAATTTTTATTTACCAACTCTCTACAGATAAATCTCACAAAACTATAATTCATGGTATAATTCTTTTTATTTTTTAACTTACAAAAATGTTCCGAAAATTGTTTCGGGAATACTAAATAAATAAAAAACTCAAAAAATTTCGGTGTCGGAATGAAACGAACCAAGTCTCTACGCGTAGATATCGAAAAATCATAAATAATGGTATACTTTTTTTAATTTTTTAACTTACAAAAATGTTCCGAAAATTGTTTCGGAAATACTTAATAAAAAAACCATAAAAAATTTCGTTGTCCGAATCTTTCAAACCAAGTCTCTATTTATAGATCTCAAAAAATTATAAATCATGATATAATTTATTTATTTTTTTAACTTACAAAAATATTCCAAAAATCATTTTAAAAATACTAAATAAATAAAAAACTCAAAAAATTTCGGTGTCGGAATGAAACAAACCAAGTCTCTACGCGTAGATATCGAAAAATCATAAATAATGGTATACTTTTTTTAATTTTTTAACTTACAAAAATGTTCCGAAAATTGTTTCGGAAATACTTAATAAAAAAACCATAAAAAATTTCGTTGTCCGAATCTTTCAAACCAAGTCTCTATTTATAAATCTCAAAAAATTATAAATCATGATATAATTTATTTATTTTTTTAACTTACAAAAATATTCCAAAAATCATTTTAAAAATACTAAATAAATAAAAAACTCAAAAAATTTCGGTGTCGGAATGAAACAAACCAAGTCTCTACACGTAGATATCGAAAAATCATAAATAATGGTATACTTTTTTTAATTTTTTGACGAACCATTTGTTTCAAAAAAACGTTTTTAAAATAAAAATAAAAATAGGAGACTACAGTTGGTTGTTGAAAAGATGAATTGGGGTTCATCTTTTGAACCCCAATTCATTTCTAGCTGCCAGCGTGTTTCAATAACACGCTGCTGCTAGAGATGCAGCGCACATTTCGTTTGAAATATGCGCTGCTGTGTATAGCCTTAGTAATCAAATGTTTAAACATTGGACTGATAACATATGCATATGCAGCGCTTATGAAGTTATGATCTACTAATGTAAAAAGAATATAGTCGTTAGTTTTGTTTGAGATTACAGTATTAATGCAAATATGTTAAAATATTGGATCAGACTATAAAAATGTCTATCAATGTATCACCATACTTTTTTTTTTAATTTAAATTTGAATTTTCTAATTTATCATTTTCACCCTAACTAATTACAATCATATCATTTATTTCCTAAAATTATCTATAATCTGAAATCCCAAAAATGACCCTAAACCCTAACTATTTAATACCCTAAAACAAACATTTTACAACCCAAATCCATAAAAACTGACTCTGTTTTTAAAAGTATGATTTTGGCATGATTTTAGGCTTTGTTTTCATGAATTAATGTTGTAGAGTTGTTTGATTCATCGATTTGGCTTCGATTTTGTTAGAAATGGTGGTGTTTAGATAGATCTAGGGTTTGGCTTTGTGTTCGTCGCACGATATCGTGCTACTAGATTTGTTTTGGTCGCACGAAATTGCGACTATGATAGGTACTTCTTGCGTGCGACCAGGATGAGTACTTGTCGCATGCGACAAAACCTATTTTATTAAAAAAAACTAAATCGAATTGGATAATAAATATAAAGAAAAAAATAAAAAATAATAATTCTATTTGATTATTTTAAAATAGAAGAAAATGAATTTAAAGACTATAAAAACAGTAAAAGTGAATATATCTTGATTCAAATAAATATCCAATAAATATGAAATAAGATAATTCTTCGTATATATTTATTAACTTATTGACGGTTAAAAATTAATTCAAATTTGAAAATTAAATTTTATATTATATGGTTTAAAGTTAGTTAAAATTTCAAAGTTAAGTAATGAGTTATAATTAACATTAAAATATGGAAATATATTTTATATTATATTATTAATCATTAAAATCAATTTTTATAACATCTTTTTTATATTTAAAAAGAAAATAAAAAAAATTATTATTAATATTTTGTGTTAGCAATTATTATGATAAAATATATTTTTAATATTTTCTATTAATTAAAATTTCAAAATTAATTTTTATGGTACCATAAAATTTTAATATTTCAAAGTTAATTTGAATTTTCAATAACTTTAAAAGTTGTAGAAAAAGTTATACGAAAATAATAATAAAAATATATTATTGGTAACATTAAATATTAATAATAAAACTTTTGATTTAATTAAAATTTCAAAATTAAGTTTTATGGTAACATAAAATTTGAATATTTCAAAGTTAATTTGAATTTTCAATCTTTAAAAGTAGTAGAAAAAGTTATACGAAAATAGTAAAAAAAAATATAATATTAAATATTAATAATAAAACTTTTGATTTTTTTTTAAATATAAAAAAGATATTATAAAATTTGGTTTTAAATGATTAATAATATAATATAAAATCTATTACCATATTTTAATGTTAATTATAATGGATTAGTTAACTTTTAAATTATTGGTATTTATTAGAGTCAAGAAAACCCGTTTTTTAGTTTTTAAACTCATTTTCTTCTCTTTTAAGATAATTAATTAGAATTATTTGTTTCATTTTTATTTATTTATTATCCAATTAGATTTTTATTTTTTTAAAAAAAATTAAAATGGGTTTTATCGTATCCGACAAGTACCCATTACGGCCGCATGAGACAAGTATCCATTGTGGTCGCAATTTCGTGCGACCAAAACAAATCTGGTAACACTATCTCGTGCGGCGAACACCTGCATACAGTCAAACCCTAGATCTATCTAAACGCCACAATTTACAACAAAATTGAAGCCAAATTGACGACTCTTCATGTAACAAACAACTCTACAACACTAATCTATGAAAATGAAGCCTAAAATCATGCCAAAATCATGTTTTTAAAAACATAATCGAAAAACCTAATTTTGTACCACTTAAACACAATGAAATCTTGAAATTTTTTATAGTGGAAAGCTTGTATGGTTTATCTTAATGTTGTTATGAATTCAGATTTTTCAAAAATTACGCTTTGATTTTCGATAAAATTTTTGTGCTTGAGAGGTTTTGTGAGAGATTGAAAGAAAAAGAGAGAAAACTTGGTGAAAGATTTATAAAATGCTTTTATACCTAGGTTTTCAAATGAGGGGCAAATTTGTTCATAATTTGGTGAGAGATCTATCAAATAGGAGTAGGATCCGGCGGTGTAAGATCCATAAAAATGTGTAATGTTTTTAGCATGTCCCTAAAATATTATTTAGGTGTAGTTTATATAATGTTTTCGGGGCAGACGATTAGGTTATGTTTTTAACTTAATAGAGACGGTTGACAATCCGAGTATTATAAGTTAGAAAAATATAATTTAATTGATTTCTTAAAAGATGATATTATATTTTCTAAGAAAGATTTTTTTATTGATTAAATGAAGTATAATGTTTGACTATTAAAACACATATTTTCACTTCCTTACAGCGAAGGATGTTGACATGAGTACATTTTGCCTATTTCTAGTTGTTTTAGTCTTCTATTTTCCATATGTCTTCACCAGATCTCCATTGCTTCAATCACTATCTTTATCACCAGCTTCTCTTTATTTTCGGATTCATCTCCAGCTTCTTCATCTTGCTTTTTTGATTCGATTATTCTCTTCAATATTTTTATGTAGCATCTTGTCGCGTTACCTTCAGTGTGTACGAATATATTCTGCTTTTACTTGCAAGTTTAAACAAAAGATATTGGTCAGGTAAAAACCTGCCAAAGGTTAGTTAGGTTTTAAGTTAAGGCTCTAGTATAACCCACATTCAAGCTTTCTAACAAGATAACAACATTGAGAGGGGCATGAGATTCAAGACCATGGAAAGAACAATCTTCCCTAGCTTTCAAAGTATATTTCACAATCCAATCTGTCGTTGAGTACTCTTTTCTATATATATGTTTTATCACCATTTGGGGATGAAATAAGTTTCTACAACAGCTTAGTACTTTGGTCATAAACCATAGGAACTTTCCAAATACTAACATGTTAAACAATAAGGGTGAATCTATTTCTACATCTACTGCTTTAAGATCATCTTGATTGCAGAAAACCAATCCTTTTAACAAAGCTAAAGTTTATGCAATACTAGGCGAGCATTTACCTAACAGGTAGCCTTGAGCAATGATCAGTTCCCTATCATTGTTCCTTATAATAAAATCACTGCTAGACTTTCCATTATTTAATGATGAGCCATCACAGTTAAGCTTGAATCTGCTTATAGAAGGCGGATGTCATTTAATGTGTAAGCGGTTTTTTGTATGAGGCATTTGGTTAAAGCATTGGATATGTCTAGCTCTATTATAATCCTTACTCGAGTGTTTTGTGCTCTATCTAATGTAGTAACTAGGTATATAACATGGTCAATAATAGATTTGGCAGAAAATAGGAGTTATTATGTTTTGTTTTGTTTCTTGCATTCTATATAGACCATACTATTAAAGAAGGTATAATAGTTCTCATATGTGTTTTTTTAGATAAGAACCATTTATTTACAATGTGATTAATAGTCATGTGTTGTCCTATGATGATGTCAAAAATTCCTGAAAAATGCTGCCAGACTTCCCAAGAGATTGGGCAGGATAGAAATATATGATTTAAAGTCTCACATTCAGTGCAAAACTGGCACTTAGATGCTAGATGAAATCCTCTTAATTGGAGGTGTGAGATAAGGTTATTTAATGTTCTCCACAGGACTATTGAGCATTTTTAGGTGAAATATTATTCCATATTTTACTTTTGAAGTTAGTTTTAGATGTTTAGGTCTGATTTTATTCCAAGTGGATTTAAGATTGAATTTACCATCTGCAGAAAGTTTCCAGATGATAGAATATTCACAGTTTGGATCAATTGGTATTTTTATGATTTTGTTAATTTCTTTTGATAATATTACATCAGTATTGAGTTTAGGCATATTCCATTTAAAATCAATCTAGAATTCATGAACCTTTGATTGCTTGTACCAAGTGTTTATTTCATCAGGTCCTAGATTTATTAAAGGATTATAATGATGTCATTTATCTAGATAAAAGTCTATATTCCCTTTGCCAATAACCAAAAGATATTTTCCTCAGCCTGAAACCTGATTTAAGTTAGTCTCTTCCATACTTTTGAGTCTGATTGATTTTGCTAAGACTAGTAATGGGTGTTGTTTTGAACAATAAGTAGCATGCATTAGATTTTCCCATAAAGTTTTGTTCTCTCTATATTTCAGCCAGAGTTTAAATGAAAATGCAGTTTGAGTATCTGAAAAGGTTCCTAACATTTAGACCATTTTTGCTATAAGTTTTACAACTTTTATCCAATCAGTCCAAATTATAGTCCTTTTAATTTCACTATAACCACTAGAGAAATTTATTAAGGAGCTTGTTTATTCTGTTCATTACATTCTTTGGTAATATTATACTTTTCATATAGTAATAAAGGAAAGCCAAAAGGACTGATTTAATCAAAATCAACCTTCCACCAAAAGTAAAGGATTTAGAATTCCAGTTGCTAATATTTGTTCTTATTTTTTCTATCAGTTCATTATAATAACTCTGGTTATTAGATAAAAAGATAGGTATTCCTAAATGTTTGAAGGGAAGGAAGTTGTGTTTAAATCCTATAGTGTTTTCTAAGTTACCAATGCGTTGTTTAGTCATAATTGATGGAGATATAAAGGTGGTCTTTTGTTTGTTAATTTGTTGACGAGATAATTGTTGATAGATAACCAAGAAATTGCATATTTTTTAACATTTTTGATTGAACCGTTTAGGAACAACACAACATCATCTGCAAATTCTAAGTAGTTGATGTTGAGTGAACCTCTAGTTTTGTAAATGAGTTGGAGGATTTGAGATACAGTTTTATTAATACTTCTTATTAAAAATTCTTTTGTTATAATAAAGAGAGAGATGGATAAATGAACCCCATGTCTGATACCATTACTTGACTTAAAGAATCCATATGCTATTCCATTTATGATGACAGAGTAGCAGATATTTTCGATTCCTATTTTGATTAGATTAATAACTTGGTTGCTAAATCCAAAAGCTTGCATTACTTGATATATGAATTTAAAACTTAATTTGTCAAATGACTTTTTCATATCCGGATTGATAATTATATTGCTACCTTTATATTTTTTTATTAAGGTCATGTACTAATTCCAACAACAAGCTAAGGTTTATTATTTTCAGACAAGTTCCTTAATTGGTCCCAAAGAGGGAGTCTTTAGGCTCGATTACATTTTTCATACACTATGGTAACCAATACTTCTTTCCTGGAAGCAGAGTGGTGTACCATAGCGTGGACTAATTGATCAAAGTTAATAAGTATCTGAATGTTGTAGTGTTTTCTTCATAACAGCCATATTTTATTATTTGTATTACCAAAGGATATTTCAAAACCAAGTTTTTTAGTTGTATTTTCTAATTTTTTAATAGATATCATAGCTTCTTACAAAACTATGAGATCTATTGAATATTTTTTGATAATATTTTTTATTCTTCTTAGGGTAACTTGATTCCATACTCCTCTAGTATTCCAGTTGAGAAATGTTATAGTCATTTTTTGAAGTTTTTGAGGATCTAACAAATCTTTTGATATTTAATGGCTTGTTAATTAGATTATTTTTTAATCTATTGATCTTTGTCCTGCTGGTCTTCCTAAGAGTTTTACTATCTTTTTTTCGTTTGTTTGGTGACAGGAGAATGGTGGTAGGCATATGGTTGGTCTGTTATTTTGATCAGGGCCAGGGGATTCATTTCCAGATGAGTTATCTTCATTAAATATGTTAAAATAATTTCTTAAATTGATGGATTGAATTGCTTCAATCACATCATCTTCATTAATGTCTAGTGGAATTTCATGTTGATTAAAAATAAGGCTATTCTTTTCTTATGTTCTTTGTTCAGCTAGGTTAATATCATGAGTTACATTTATTTGAGCAGGATTATTATTTTTATTAAACTCATTCTTTTTAGATTCTCTTAAATTGTTTGAATTGTCATGTTCAGTGGAGATTAGTTTGTTAGATTCAATTATTACTAACTTTAGTTTTGGGATCCAGATTTCATTAGATTTCAGTTTTTTTTGCTGAATTCATTTGAATCTTTTAATTTAAGTTCCTCTATTTTACATAACATTTCATTACGTCCAATATGCTTGCATTTTTACAGTAAGCATGGATGTTATTGTAAGTGACATCCTGCCAGAAACCGTCTCTTTCTCCAAAGCTTATCCAAATTCTTTGGGGGTTGCACGATTTCTAAATGGTATCCACACTGCCAAAGGCAATCCTATTGCTTTTGTAATGTTCTTAATAGAGTCTGGTTTATACATATATTCATGTATTTTTGGGAACAAAACCCAAACGGGACTCAATGGAGACTCTCGTATGGGGTGAAAGTCAGTAGACCTTTTGAGGATTCTGAATGAACATTGACCTATATTTCTTATAATTCTTTTCCTATAATATGTTGACATCATCTAAACTATCAAATTCTAAAACTATATGTCTGTAATCCCATTTAAAGGCACTAAAGCTACCTAAGAATCTAAATGATGGAAGGTAAGACTTAAAATCATCCTTATAAGGTGTTATGAAAGAGAATTTTGCGATCAAAGTAATTTTAGATAGAGAAGAAATGATTGACTTATCTGACTCCTGGAATCAAACAAATTTGTAGTCCTCCTTGTCCATACTGGATACATTTGCATGCTCGAACACCTTTCTTGATTATCCATTTAGTGATGGCGTCTGTTTTCTTGTGCTTTTCACCATTTCAGCGTAAAATTTCCTTGTGTTGTTTGTTTAAAGAACTTCAGGAGTCTCTTCATACATCGGGTTGTTGAAAATTTTCTGGTGGGTTTCTTCAAGTTGCATGGCGCCTTTGATGTCTTGAATCAACAGGAAGTGTTGTTGATAAAAATTTGATTCTTGCTAAGGGTTTTTGTTTTGTGATTTGATGGGTGAATCAATGAGTTGCTCTTATATATGAGGAATTGCAGATTGTGACTTAATGAGTGTTTTAGGGTTTAGAAAGAGGAAATAATGAAAAAAAGGGAGATGAAAGGAGTGAGAAAAGGTTATCGATTAGGTTGATTTAGTGGCCTAAAAATCAAGAAGGATTTTTAGGTTTCTTGGAGACCCATTAGCCTTTTTTCCACTCATATTACATGCATTATAGTTTCATGATTTATTGATTTTTTTAAAGATAATATCTTCTGCGTAATTTTTACAAATATTTTATTTTAATCTATTGTTTAGTAGTTTACTTATAAATTTATAATTTATGATCTAAAAACATTAATAGAAAAAAAGATAAACGAAGAAAAAAAACCACCGATAAATCGAACCGAAATAAATAGATTTGGTCGGTTTTTAAATAATAGAATTTAGTTTTATTTTTACAAACCAAACTAAGTTTGGTTGACTTAGTTTTGTAATTTTTGAAGTCGACAAAGACCTATTTAGCAATATATATGTATGTTTTTTATTTTAATCATTTTAATTTTTTTGTTTAGTGTTTTTTTATCTCTAGTCTCAAGTATCATGTTTTAAAAAAATATCAAAACATGTTTATTCATTTGTTATATTTAGTTTTAAGTATTGTTATTAAATTTTTCATTCTTTAAATTTATAAATTATTGAGTATAGTGTTTATAAATGAAACAACAAGATTAGCAGCAAAACAACAAAGAGAGACATGCTAAGTTTTTACAAAAAAATATCATACTTTTTTCATTTCGATTTTTCTATTATATTTTTAGATGAATACTTTGATGTCAATTTAATTTTAAATTATACATTTACATATTTCGTGTTATTTTTGAATTGGTTCATTCACAAACAAAATTTTTCCATATTCTCCTAGAGTTTATATGTATTTATTTAATATGTAATGGTATTTCATCAAAACAAGAACGTACTAATATGAGAGGGTTAATAAAAACGACCCATAAAGAAGCTCATATTGATATAACGATAAAAAAATGGATTTAGTTTATGTGTTAAATAAGATATTCTAAGTGCAATTCAAATAACGACTTATAAACAATCTCATAATTATCATAATGATCCTTCTATAAAGAATAAGCTAATCCAATTAAAATGGAATACGAAGACACAAAGATCATGCTTATTCGAAGAACCATATATACGACTTAGTTGATTAATTAAGTAACATGAAGATCCAAAGATTATGCTTATTTGAAGAACTAGATATGGGTCTAAGTTTGTTAAATAATTAGCTTGAAGACTCAAGAATAAGAAATCTCTTAGTAATATGACAATCCGAATATGAAGAATAAGTTAACCGAAGCAAATAGGTGATATGAAAACTTGAATATGAGCTTTACTTGATCAAAGCAAATAGAAACTTACGTGTTTAAAGAATACACCAAAAACTTCTAGGATATTTTAAGATACTATTTGATGCAGACAGTTCGGTGAATTGACAGTTTAGAGCTCCGGTGTCAGATTTTGACCCACAGCACCTTGTTTCGAAGGAAACGACGTCACGAACGCAAGTCACGAGCTTTGCTCGTGAGCTATGGGCTTTTTTGGGCATTCGGGCTCATCTATCCTCTTGTTTTGCAATTTTAATACTTTAGGCTATTTTTGTAATTTTTATATTTTTAGTTATAGGGTTTCGGTTGAACCCTTATATAAACCTATCTTCTATACACTGTTCGGGGAATTGTTTTTTATTAATAAAAAAATTAGGGTTTTATCCCCTTATGGCTTCTCTTGCGTTTCACTTTATATCATAGTGGTATCAGACACAGGCAGTCCTGCGAGATGGTGCGAGGAAGAACCAGCGGTCGCGGTGGCGCTGCAGTGACTAGAGATACAAGTGATTTAGATGATCGTGAAGTTGCTGACCTACGCCGTCAGGTAGCCGATCTTACCCGTCAGATGGCTGATCTTAACGCCAGGAAACAAGGCACAGAGGCTGAGGGTATCGATAACCCTTTTGGGGAGGGGATCGACCAAAATACTTCTCACGACCGACGCTGGGAGCTTGGTTTCAAGATAGACATCTCGGACTTTGATGGCAGCCTTAAGGCCGAGGCACTTATCGATTGGTTATCCCAGATTGAAGAAGTCCTGGACTTCAAGGAAGTTCTTGAGGAGATAAGGGTCGCATTAGTCACCATTCACCTACGCGGTAGGGCACAGGCTTGGTGGCAGCAGGTGAAGAAGAACCGTGCGCGTGAAGGCAAGGATAAAGTCCGCAGCTGGGAGAAATTCAAAAGAATAATCCGCAAGGCTTTCCTTCCTTACAACTTCGAGCGGGAACTCTACCAGCGACTCTAGCATCTTCGTCAGCGATTCCTTATGCAGGCGACTCTTCTGATGGGGAGACCGGTTCTGATTCGAGGGTGAATCTTCTCTTCCCCGGCGGGAATGATGCAGACAGTTCGGTGAATTAACAGTTTGGAGCTCCGGTGTCGGATTTTGACCCACAGCAACTTGTTTCGAAGGAAACGACGTCATGAACGCAAGTCACGAGCTTTGCTCGTGAGCTATTGGCTTTTTTGGGCATTCGGGCTCATCTATCCTCTTGTTTTGCAATTTTAATACTTTAGGCTATTTTGTAATTTTTATATTTTTAGTTCTAGGGTTTCGGTTGAACCCTTATATAAACCTATCTTCTATACACTGTTCGGGGAATTGTTTTTTATTAATAAAAAAATTAGGGTTTTATCCCTTTTAGGCTTCTCTGCGTTTCACTCTCCATCACTATTCAATATTAATATAATACTTTAGGCAATTTCAAGGTAAATTCGTAATGTTTGTAACTAATTGTTTCTTGGATGAATGTCACGTAGACACAAAGATGTTTGTCATGTATTCATAAGTTTTTTACTAATGCTAGAATAGTATTATAAATAAGGGTTTTGACCTCATTGTAAAAGGTTATGAAAATTATAATCTTGAGATATATCTAATAATAGTGTAAATATTTATTATTATTTTGAGTTGTTTATGTTTTTAACCATTACAACCAATTATCAAGGATTCAACCTTATCAATTTTGGCATCGTTTGTAGGAAATTCTTTGCAAAAGAATCGTTAAACTAATAGTAGTTACTCGCTTAGAAATTAAGAGGAATTTATCTGAGGATTTCTTAGTTTGGATGTATTCAATGATCGTTCAACGTTTCTAACATTGTGTCCCCAGTTGTTAAGAACGCTTTGGTGCAATGAGGAACAAGTGTTGCCTTACCTTTGCTTGAAAATGAATGAATATGAGGTATTTTAAAGATGATCTTTCTCTTTGTTGTGAACAAAGTCGTGGTGAATGAGTTTGGCATGATCGATGTTGTTACAATCAATCTTGAAATTGAAAAAGTAAGAATTGCACATGTTGATGTAACGAATAACTCGCCAATCCAACAAACTGTGTTTGGATCAGGTTTGTCAAAGAAAAAATAACCATATGTAAAGGTCAATAATTTTTTTTCAATGTTATACAATTGCAAATGAACGAACTAAAGCAAGAACAATATAACTTCAATGCCTTAAAAAATTTAAGAGATGAAGAATGATGAATTATGTTTTATTATTTGTCTAAAAATCTAAAGTTGGTAACTGAAAAGATGACAGAAAGATAAAAAAAGAATAAAAAAAAGTAGTTGCACAGAAAATTTTAAACAAACAAATGGAAAATAAAGACAAAAAAATGATGAACATTATAGTAATGAAATAAATCCTAAAATAATAGGAAACGTAACTCATAAGTTTACAGAATTTGTGAAAAGAACAAGGTTAACTGCTTATACTCTAGCACAGTCTCCATTTTCCCAAAACATTTTTGAAGGTGATCTAACAAGAAACTTTGATCCTTACAAAATGGACAAGTATGATAAAACTGAAGATCTAAAGCATCATCTATAACAGTCCAAAAATAATATGCTTGGTTTTAGTCTTAATAATACCCTCTTGTGTGGTGAATTTTTCTTGATACTTAGTGGAAATATATTGGTATGGTTTAACAATCTACCTTATGGATCAATCAAAAGCTTTGATGATTTATGTACTTGTTTACGGAGTCAATTCACTTGAAATAAGGCAATAAAAAAATTTGCGATTGTATTAAACTTTGTACCATAAGTAAGGTTAGTCTTTGACCAATTATGTCGAAATGTTCGTCCGAAAAAATGAATAACTTAGATGGTTGTGTTGAAAAATTGGCCCTCGAAGCTTTCAAAATAGGTTTATCAACAAATAGCAAGTTACTCGAAAATTTCATTAAATATTTCAGATGATAGCATATGATTTTTTTAAAGATCCTAGATGCTTATTAAGGTTGAAGAAACTAGAAGGGATGAAGTTTTATCAATTAAGTCTCCTTAACAAATGAATGTTCTATCTAATATGAAATATGTTGAGGATGAAAGACCAAGAGAGACTATCAAAGTGGCAAACATGCTTAGGTATTCTTACTATAAAGAATCTAATAGAGGGTTCACTTATTTTAACGTATCAATTGTGACTATCTTTGATAAAACATGGGAAAAATTCAGTTATTAACCTCCACAATTTATGATAACTTCAAACAATAAAATATCTTGAATATTTTATTATGTTTACCATTGTGATCATGGACTTACTATAACAAATAATTTTCATTTGAATGATGAAACACAAATGTTTGTGGATAATTTCGAATTAGTTGAGGCAGTCAGAAAAACTGAAGGAATAAACAGAGAAGAAGTTAAGGGAAATCGAATTTTGAGAACACAGGAATAAAGGAAACAAGTGATATGTATTATTATTAGAGGGGACACATTGGTATGGACGTTTGGTAACTCAAATAAGAGACATATGAAATATCCTGAGGCTCAAATTATTAATAAATCAGTGATGCATTTTAACATATATTTATCTTCATCTTTAAATTTTACTGACGATAATCTAAAAGGATCGATTACTACTTCAAAAATATATTTTGTTGGTGTAATCATGAGAAGAGTATTGGTGGATAATTTAGCTCAGATATTATTATATTAAAGAGCGGGTATGATAAGATGATCAGGGTAACATCTTCTAAAAAACATAAAAAAAAAATTGATTAGTTTTATTGGGTGACAAACTAACTGCGTAAGAAAAGAGAAGCTTTTAGTTGTTGTGGGACATGATAATACAAAGAAAATAATGAGAAATTTATTTCTTGTAGTTGATGTATCGAGTTCGTATAATGATATTCTAGGCCATATTTGGCTACATAAAATGACGTTAGTAACTTTATTTTATCATCATATTTGAATTACGTTTTTGGAAGGAATATTTGAGTAATTAAAATAAGTCAGAAAGTATCAAGTAATGTTACTCGATCTTTTTATCTTCAAGTAACATCATGACATAACAATCACAGACCTCGTCAAATAGAATGAACAAACTGAATCTGATCAACCTTTGACGAGATTTAATGAAGAAAGTGTTGACGAACCAAGAGAAGTAGTTTGTTAAACTGAACCATTGGATGAACACTGAATGAAGGGATTAATCTCGAAAAAATAGTTTTGATTGGAAAGTATTTGAGTAAAAAATGCAAAGATGACTTGGTTAAATATCTAAATCGAATTATGAATGTTTTAAATAGAGAATAGACAATGTAACAAAGGTAAATAAATCAATAATTTTCCACGAGTCATTTGTGGAGAACAAGATATTTGGATTTGGAAAAATTGACTCTTGATATATTCGGAATGAACGGGAAAGTATGTTTGTAAGCTCAATTTTGGTTAGAGAAGACAATAGAATTCAAATACCTCTCTATTATGTATGCAAAAGCTTACTTGGTACTAATACAAGATATTTGGATTTGGAAAAATTGGCTATTGGTCTGGTAATCGCACCAAGGAAGACGAGGTCATATATTCAAATTTATGAGATTATTGTATCGACTTTATTTCCTTTAAATAATATTTTGCACAAAATCCTAACATTTTAGGCCATCTAACAATATGATATATTAAGTTTGGTGAATACGGTATAACATTTGAACAAAAATTCACAATCATGGCACAAGCAATAACAAATTTTATAAATGAATTCCATGAAGTTATGATGGATAATGAAGTGAAAGATTAAGTAAAAATGTGTTCAAAAATACATAGGGGATCGTATGAAGTGATAAAGCCTCAAATATGAGTTCTTGTGGATAATGAATTGTGTTGATTGCTCCTTTTGGGGAGGAAATAAAGCAAACTATCAAAATTCATTTTGAAACTACTAATAATAAAGCATAATATAAGGCAGTTTTGGCTGTAATGAAATTGACTTGTATTTGTGGGACGAATGTGGTATGTATAGTATATGATTATAAACTTGTAGGAAGCCAAATTTAAGGAATGTTTGAAGCAAAATAAGACACTACGAGTACTTGAAATTGGTTAAACAATTGGAATAGTGTATTTAAAGAGTAAACTTTGAAAAGTAACTCATCTTGAAAAGGCTAATCAATTTTTCTTGTAAAATTTGATGGTATGAAAGGAAACTCTATGATAATACTTCAAGAAAGTTCATCAATTAAGATTCCAAAAAAATAATTAGAGATAATGTTTGTTGATATTTCTACTGAATGGTGTTAAGAATATATTTTGTTTCTTAAGGATCAAATCTTGTCTCGAGATAAGACTAAGGCACAAGCATTGAAGATTAAAGCAACAAAATATGTTTTACTTGACGGGGATATGTACATAAAGAGTTTAATACGACCACTTTCAAGATGCTTAAATAAAAATAAAACTTTGTTGATTTTGAAGGATTTGCATGAAGGTGTAGCTGGAGCGCATTGTGGGTATAAATGATTGATTAGAAGATTTTTGTTTCGAGGATTCTATAGCCCAATTTTTTTATGAATGTCATAAATTTAGTAAATAAATATGATCAATTCCAAACATATGCTAAGATGATCCACATTACAGGAGAAAAGATGAAATCAAATCTATCTCATTGCCCATTTATCAAGTGGAGACTAGACTTGGTTGGTGTATTACTAATAATGACTAGAAGAAGGTTGGTATATTACCAATAATGACTATAAAAAATAGTTTTAATCATGGCTCTGAATTACTTTACAAAATGGGTGGAGGCTAAAACATTCATGTAAGCACATTGTAAAAGAATTTTCTGAATTTTTGCAAAATAATATTTTGAGAAGGTTTGACATTCTCAATGTGCTAATGACAGACAACGGTCCACGATTTCAAAGTGATGTTCTTACAATTTTTTGTGAGAAATATAAAATTGAGCATGCTTTTTTACTGCATATTACCCCAAGCTAATGAACAATTTGAAGTAACAAACATGACTATTCTAACCAAATTAAAAAGAAGCTTGAGCTGGTTAAAGGTAAATGACCTCATTTTTTGCAAGAAGTCTAATAGGCTTATAAAATAACTCCAAGACATCTATAAATGAGAAGCATTTCTCCATGGCCTACAAAATTGAAGTAGTGCTCCCAATATAATGTTTTTTGTCAAGTCATAGAATTTAATACTATTTTTTAATAGAAAATAGCGAGAACTGAAAATTAGTTGTTGATTTGATTGAAGAACATAGAAAGCAAGCTCATGTTCGGGCTGAGCATTATCGTAGATTGATAAGGGCAAGGTATAAATTAAAGCTAAAGTTAAGGAGTTTTAACGAGGGTTATTTAGTACTAAACAAGGTTTTTCCATGGAACAAAATAGAAGAATTTTAGGAAACTAACACATAATTGGGATGGTCCGTTTACAGTTGTTTCTAAACAACATCGTGGAGCATACAAGCTAGTTGATCTAAATGGTAATATGTTAAAACATCATTGGAACGAGTGAGTTTTTTTATGAGACACTATAAGAGCCATTATTTTAACAAGTTTATTGCCATTTTAATAAGTTGTTGGATTATTTAATAACTTAACACTATTTTAAATAATATTAAATTATTAATTGAAAAGTAAATAATATAAAAAAAATTACAAAGCAAATTTTTAATGATATTAACACTTTTAATATTCATTCTGAATGTTAAAAGCATATGAAGGGAATGCCAATAAGATATATGAACTAGATTAAAAAAAATAAGTTTAAAATAAAATATGGTTATGAACCAAACCCATAATTAGTAATAATAAGAGGTCACACACCTGATTTAAGTGAACATGACTATTTGCCACTCCCTATGAGGTTTAATGGTATCTACATTTCCAAGATTCAATCAGTATGTTAAAGATATATTACGACCTTGAGAAATAAAATTATGAACCACCTTAAAATAAAGAATAAGTTTTAAAATGAAATATGATTACGAACCAATCTCGTATTTAAAAGTAAAAAGAGGTCATACACACGATTCAAGCGAACATGGCTATAAGCCACTTCATACGGGGGCATAAAATTGCCCTTAATGTGGCTTGATCATTGTGTATGCAAACATGGCCATAGCCACGAATATGGTTATAAGAAATACCTCACGGGATACACAATTCCTCATATTGTAGTATGATTATTATATCAAATGTGAATATAACAACAAGCCAGTCCTTAAACATCATACAATAGCCCATATGGTGGCTATACTATCAAAATTAATATATAAATTTTTGGCAAACCTAAGTAAAGAATTAAAATATAGAGATCTTAACATAATACATATATGATATATACGATAATAAATTTATTTGACGACTTAATGAGTATCAAATATTAAAGATGGGAAGAATAACAAAATGGATGATAATGTTAAAGTAATAAGGTAAAAGAGATATGAGATACATATCCAACTTAGAGTATAATTCAACATTAAACATGTATAAAATATTCAACTTAAAGTATGAAGATAACATAATTTCAGCAATCGGACATCCATGCGGTAAAATATCCTTAGCGGTTCAAAGGGTAAAAAAGTTCGTGAAACAGTAACAAAAGGTTCATAAACTGATGAAGCAAAGTCAATTTTCTTAATTAGTGGTAGTTTTATTATGTGTAGCAACATGAGTTATTTCTTGTTATGGACCACTCTCATTAAGAAATTCTTTTGTTTCACCATCCACACCATCTTCAGCAACCAGGTCATCATCTTATTCACTCTCAGTGAGCTCGTCATCTTCCTCTGATGCAATAAATTTGTGTGAATAAATTTTTTCCATTATATGATAAGTCAATTCTTCATTATGAATATATTTTATTAGATAAAATAAATAAATAAATACCGGAGGTATGTTTTCATATCTCTAGTATCAATTTCTTGTGATATTTGGAACATGAACGTTGGCAGATTGAGATAATTTAATTAATCACAACTATTTATGTCATCTTTTTTATTCTCAATATTTTCACATTCTTTTCAAGATTCGTTATTTGTGACTTAAGGGCTCCCACACTAGCAACGACCTTCTTCAGTTTTCGTTTTGTCTAAGTTACAATAATTTATCTTCAACTTAACATATTCAATTTTCAAGTTGATTTTTCAATGTAAATACTCTATATCCAAAAGTAATCGAGAAGTTAACGGGAGTATTTAGAGATTGTATGTCAAAAAATTATATAAACTTATTGGCAATGAATTATTAATTATGGTAACTATTAAAACATTACAATAAACTGTTAATTAATATATAAAGGAAATTTATATATGTTCCTCTAAAATAAATGAAATCACCTCCCATCAAATTTCTGTTTAGCACTAAAAAATATGCGTGGGTGATGCTGAGGATTCAATTAGATCGAACGGATATAAGTTAAGTTGACGATCGAGAAAAGATTGTGGATCCAAGTTTGATGAAAACCTTACCGTTTCTTTGGACAACATGGTAGTACCAAAGAGGGATGAAGAGTTACTTTTTGTAACCGATATGGCGGGAGAGTTGCTTGTAGACTTGACACATTTTTTTGCTAGAGGATTCATCATAAAATCAGTAGTTGGGGCATTATTGTCCGGGCCATGAGATGCAGGTTGTTATTTTGGAGACATCTTAAGAGGGCTTTTCTTTTTCCTCTTGGCATATTGCTTCACTTTCTTTGGCGGCGTAGTTCTATAACTGTTGTTGCTATGATTTTTGTTTTGTTTGAGGAATCATAAAATTCAATCAAACAAGGTTTCCACCAGTACTTGTTCATACACAGCTTTGCTGATATCATCTTCAGTGGTTTCAACTCCAGTTTTCCCGATCTTAATTTTCTATTAGCATATATTTCTAAACGTTTCAATAACAAAAAACTAGATCAATAAAAATTCAATCTTATAAGAAAAAAATGATGATCGTATTTCCAAAGGTCATATGAATCTTATCGTAAGTCTTTCAGTGCATGAAGATTGCAACCAATAGTTAGAATATTTTAGTTAGACGAGCAACATGTGTTAATTAAAAGAAGAATAAATAATAGTGACACATTAAAAATGACGAAGTAAACATTATTGTAATAACTAAAATGTTGATATACATATTTGCATCCAAAGTTTTCAATTTGACCATATTCTTGTCTTAGTTCCCAAATACCCCAAAAAAATCTCAATTTTCATTCATGATTTAAATCTGAAATCTTAACGGCTCGATCAAACGATCCAAAACAAGTGAATAAAAGGGTCTCGTTTTGGATTTTTGGTATTTGTAATTGGACAAAATATATTTTATGGTTATGGATATCCTTAAAAGGTTGGGAGCTAATATGACGCTAATTAAATTCCTCCAACTATTTGGATTAAGTTGGGTAGAATAGATTCAGAGGTATTTGAAGAATTCAATAATTAATGGTTAGAATAGAGATCTTAGACCCAAATTTAAAGGATTGTATAAAAAAACACTTCATCATTTTTCTTATGATAAATAAGTTACCCTTTCTTTGGGAGTCTAATACAAACAAACTTAAGGATGCCTCAATTATATCAAAACTCGTCTTTTTCCAGCTCGTCAAGATAGATAATGGGATGGGGTAGTGAATATAAATAGTTATCTTTAAAAAAAATTAATATATCTTAAACATGTAAAGGTTAAAGTAGTACTATCTTAAAGTGACTAAGACGACTATAGGTTTTTATACGAGATACAAAGTAGGAATGCATGCTATTTAAGAAATGTCAAAAATAAAAGTTTATAGAGAGAAGGTCTCGAAATAAAGAATGAAAATGCTCAAGACTTTTACATATGAGATGACTCAAAACTTATGACCGTTACATGATGTTAGTAAGAAAAGGCTACGATTTGGTGATCATGGAAAACGAGGTTGAAATATGAAGAGTCTTTTATTTTTATTTTCTTATTTAAAAATACAAGTTGACTCTATGCATGGGTAATACTGCATAAGTTTGAAAATGATAGTTTTACAATAATACAGCCTTTAATTTGTTAGGTAGCACTTAAATATAAAACTATGCATAAGGACTATAGGAAGCCATGCTAAGGCCATATTCCTTTAAGGGTCATATGTCGTTATTCAAAAAGTAAAAGTCTTTCATCAATACAATGTCATAGTAATCATAGATGGTCAGATTGATAATGAAAGCAAAAAGAACTTATATTGATATAACAACCCAAGGAAATAAATTTAGTTTATGTATCAAAGACTACAGTTTTTGCTTCATTGAAGAAAAAGAATTATAAGCAAAATCTCTAAAGTGTCATGACGATCCTTGTATGAAAAATAAAATAATCAAAGAAAATAAGCAACATAAAAACCCACATATGTTGCTTATTCGAACAAACCATATATGGTCCTAAGGTGATTCAACATGTTACATGAAAATCTAAGAATCATGCTTATTTGAAGAACCAATATGGGCCTAAGTTGATTAAGTAAGTAACATTGAGACTAAAAAAACAAGAAATCTCATAAGTAATATAATAACCATGATATGAAGAATAAGCTAACTAAAGCAAGAATGTGATATGAAAAATAAGATATGAGCTTTAATTAATGAAAACATATAGAAACTGATGTATTTAAAGAATACTCAAAAACTTTCCACGATCTTCTAAGATACTATTCAATATTACTATAATACTTTAGGCAGTTAAATGTTAAATTTTAAATACGTGTAACTAACTTTTCTTTGGATGAACGTCACCTGGTGAAAAAGACAAGTTTCATTCATCCATAGATTTTAGAGTAAGTCTAAAATAGTACTATCAATAAGAGTTTTGGCCTCATTCTAAAGGATTATGCATATTTTAGACTAAGTCTAGAATAGTTTTGTTATTTTATGTTGAATTCCAAATATAATTATTTACAAACAAAATAAAAATATAAAAATAAAATATGTATAATTTTTGAAAATCAAATAAAAATAAAAATATATATTTTATTTTTATATAATTAATTTATTATAAAAATAAATTATAAGTTTGTTTTTTAATATAACTAATTAAACGGTAATGATTAGTTCATACAATAAATAAGATAAAAAAAAATAAAAAAAAAATAAAAAAAAAATAGTGCAAACAATAGAAATAGTTGTGATTTTAAAGTGCTCACCATTTCTTTTTTATGTTTTATTACTTTCATAGTATGAAGTCTTGCTTATAATATAAATTACACATAATATTATTATTATTATTATTATTATTATTATTATTATTATTATTATTATTATTATTTGTATATTTCATCTAATCTTGACATAAATTATATATTAAAATAAACTATTTTTATTTTTATCTAAGTTTGGTCAATACCAAATATTTTACATATTTGATCTTTACAAATATTATTTATTCAAATATGGCTAAATCTAATGATTTGACATATTAGACCTTTATCGGTTTTCTTCCTAATTAGTATGAACAAAGTGAAGAATAAGTATAATTTGAATTCAATGGGTTTTATAGAGACGAGCTGTCGAATTACACTGTGACCGAATTGATGATCTTTGATTTTGATTGTCGGTGTACATAACCAAACTGTTGATAATACGAGCTAAGTAGTCAAACCTTGATATTTGTTTATTGGCATTGAACAGTAAATCGTCCCTCGACTATCGCGTTTGGTGGCAGATAGTCCCTTGACTTTCAAATGTCCGTTGACAGTCCCTGGACTATCACGTTTGGATAAAGTTAGTCCACCAGATCCTTTGATCCATGAGAGGCTGCCACCTGTCACCATAGTCCCCAGATTTTTGTATCACCACTAGTCCCTTGAGTTTAGGTCAAACCCAAAATGTAGAATATTACGGATAACTAAACTCAAGGGACTAGTGGTGATACAAAAAATTGGGGACTATGGTGACACGTGGCAGCCTCTCATGGATCAAAGGATCTGGTGGACTAACTTTATTCAAACGCGATAGTCCAGGGACTGTCAACGGACATTTGAAAGTCAAGGGACTATTTGTCACCAAACGCGATAGTCGAGGGACGATGTACTGCTCAAATCCTTTGTTTATTTGTTAATCTCACGTGTTGCTAAACCTTTTGTTTTTCTTATGAGCTTTGTGTGTTGTCAGATTTTTTTTTTGCTTATGAGCTTTGTGTGTTGTCAGATTTTTTTTTGCTGCTGAGGTTTGTGTGTTGTTAACCGAGTTATTTAGTCAAACCAACATAAAGAGTTTACCAGTTTGATATCGTTCATACTCATATTTTGTTAAAACTCTTAATATTTAAAATATTTTACCGAGAGAAAAAGAATAAAATAAATAAATAGTAGTCCACTGGACTAGCTTGTGTAATTTAATTGAGGTCTGAATATCATCAATTTTTGTTTTTTTTATAATTTTTTAAGGTGGGTAGGGTAACTTATAAGTAGTCCAAATGAAAAAAAAAACACTTGTAAATACTATGGTAAAATAATGAGGGCGTACCATCATTTTTTGTTTTTTGTCTGAACCAATTTATATACTTTATATACTGTATTGTGATAATGACAGTCGAACCTTGACCTCAATTAACGCAAGTCAATTTGAAGATTTGGAAGCTTCTCAAATTCTTCACATTTTATTAAAAATACAAATTTTAGAAAGTGCGTATATTTATTGATTTCTCATAAGGAAGAGAAGAAGTTGAACGACAAAAACACATGTGAGATTACCCAAGTACAACACTTGTGCACCTACAATACAACCTATTAGGCTTTTGCAGTTAACATCTAATGTTACAATGTATCAATGGTTTAATAATTTGTTGTTAGATGGTCCAAATGTTACAATGTATCAATAGTTTAATAATTTGTTATTAGATGGTCCCAATGAATAGTCTGGTTTATTGATAACCATGTGCTTTTTAAATTATGTTTTTCACACACTTGAGAGGAAATTTATTTTTCTTCTCTTTATTAGAGCCTTCCAGAGAGCAACTTACAAAAAATTTATTTCTCATTTCTTTTATCTTAGTTCAAATAGGAGATTGTCAAGTGATGTGCATATCTTATGACCATGACAATAAAGGGTATAATAGTCAGAAATTTTATGGATATCTCTATTCATTGAACCATCTTGTAGCCTCCCAAAGGTTGCCATCGAGCTTGCTGACAATGAATTCAATCAAATTGTGTATTTTTGTTATTTGGGCGAGCCTATATCAAGATCTATTTTAGGGGTATAAGTGTCTAAAGTTCTAGAGTAGCTCTGGCGACCTTACCATTAGTGTGCGATAACCTATAATATTTGGTGGCAAACCAAGAAGTTTATTTGCCACATCCACAAGGTTAAGATCCATTTATGGATCTAGTCTAAATGGATTTAACTCTATTTTTATTAGATCAGATCCTGAACAAAATTTATGCGTTAAGAAAGAGGATTTTGAATACTTAAGTAAATATTAGTTGGCCTTGGATGATTTGTGGTTAGACTACTTACCACAAAAATTTCATAAATGCACGAGGCAATAAGGTAGTATTTTTTACATGCATATTTTATTTTAGGGTATAATCACCCTTGCATGCAAAGTCACCCTAATATATATGTGCAGAATATCTACGTTAATACCATGAGTTGCAAAAAATAGCAAGGAAAAAAATTACATTCTTTGAAACTTTACACAAAGGTCCTGAAAGAATGAGCAACGAGTAATAATAAGGCCGACAAACTTCATGCATTCTATATATTGGCCATCATCGGTGGTCGAATATGTAATAACTATTATATAAATGGAAATGGTTACAACTTTAATTATCGATCCGTATGAGATGGTAGAACGGGTCCTTATAAAAACCAAACCTTAAGTCGAGTGTATATCTTTTGTCTCATCAGTCCCTCTAAAAAAGATAGTACTCTGAGAAGGAAGAAAATCGACAAGATCTGTAGAGGTACTTGAATATAGAAAATAAAATACTGATGAAACGAGAATCACTTAGGAGGATTCCAAAGATAAGTGAACAAAAAAAGAGGCATATACGGTTCAGACAACACAACATATGAGGTATGAGTCAGTGTGGAGAGCACAAGAAGTACATAATCATAAAATGTAAAGAGATTAAAAGAGTGAACTATTTTAAAAAGGCTATAGAAGGGTGATTGAAACTGATATTAAAGTTCTCCTAAATATGACCAAACTCATCGAAAAAACTTGTATTTCCATCTAATTGGAGTTGGAGCCCTCGGTCCAACCCTTAGAATTGATGTCTCAATAAGCAAAAAGTGCACAGTTGGAGCCCTTTCTCCAACCCTTAGAGTTGGTACCCCGAGCACACCAGAAGACAGAGTCAGAAGAAATCGAGGAGGTTATTTTATTTATCAAAATGCTATAAATTACAGAAGGGAATATGATCACTTAAATGTAGATATTAACATAGACCCAAGTTATAGAGAACATATCAGATTTTAATGGAGTTGGCAGTGCAATAAATTGAGCATAATATTTTTTTCTTAACTTATATACAAGTATTTAGAACTAACACTGATAAGTTTATGCAGACAATGTTCAATGTTATTGTATTGTTAACGAATGTGTAGTTGAGCACCAAGGTCGAGTTGTCAGATATCTACTCATACAACTGCATAATTTTCCACATCTTATTATATATGATGAGTCCGAATTCGAAGAGCTCCCCGGAAGGGTAGTCCAAAGTAAATCACCCCGTAAAACCGGACAGACTCCATGACTACAATTCGAACAGCACTGGTTGAACCGGACAGATAATTTTGAACACTTTGAACACTGCGAACATAAGGCAGTTCAAATTATGACTAAAGTATGAAAATACCTAAACACTATCTGACTAAGCTATCTGTTCACCTACTTAAAACTTGTGGGTCTTTAAACATGACCCGGGTCCATTAAACTTGACCTAAAAGCCCATAAGGGCCCAAATCTTACACTATAAATACCCAACCACCAGCATTAACTATGGGTAAGAAAAATTAACTGCTGCCAGGCTGCTTAATTCTCTCTCCACCCTTGAAACACTTTGAAACACCCTGAAACATCTTGAAACACCTTTAAACACCACCACACCACTGTGAAACACCCTTACGCCGCCTTAAAACTCCACTTAAAATTACCAGCCTACCCTCAGGCTACTTTTATCCTCACCAAATTGGCGACCACAGTGGGAGGCGACGGTGCCTGAATCAAACATTCAAAACCAAGTAAAAGAATTCTGTCCGAATGAATCCGGATAATCCAGAGCTTCCACCAGCTTTGCTCGAAGTGGTGGAAGAGAACGATGAATATACAGTCCAGGAGCGTGACAGGTTGAGGGTTGAAATAGAAGCTCTGAGGGCTGAAAAGGCCAAGATGGGCATAAAGGAGAAATCCAAAGCATCAGTTGCTCATCGCTCTGGTAACCCTCAAGAGCATGAGGCTTCAAAGACTCATGTGAGCACTAGAAAGACACATGCTAGCTCTAAAAAGTCTCACCGGTCCAAGCCTGTGGAGAGTTCTGACTCAAGTTCAGAATCTTCGGACAGCTCTTCGGACAGTGAGGGGAATGAAAAGTCCTTGTCCTCCAGCAGTGACGAAGGGCGAACCAGGAAAAAACAAAAGCAAGTTAAAAAGTATTCCAGAAAGAGAGACCACCATGGAAGGATGAAAAGACACATTGGGAAAGGATCATCTCACAGCCGGAGACATATAGACCGGATGCTGGTGGATCCATTTGCCTTCCATGATGAGCCAGGTATCTTTGCTACCCCTAATGAGGATACCGTGTTCAGTCGTGGAAGGAATTGGAGGCAGTCTCCACTGTCTTCTAAAATCCTGTCCGGGAACCTCCCCAAGAGGTTTGATAGCACAAAAATGGAGAAGTATGATGGCAGTACTGATCCAGACAATCATCTGGAGCAATTCAAGAACTTCATGATGAATTTTGATGATGATGATAAACTGCTCTGCAGGGCATTCTCCCAATCCTTCACGGGGAGTGCTCTGAAGTGGTACAACAGCCTTCCTCAGGGTTGTATCAGAGACTTTGATACCTTTTGGGTGGCCTTTCGAAGGCAATTTGTGGGAAGTAAGGAGCTCAAGGGCAATGGAGATACCATAATCCATTGTGCCCAAGAGCCAAATGAATCATTGAAAGAATACATAAGTCGTTTTGTGAATACAAAGAACGGGCTGGCTGATTGTTTTGAACAAGTGGCAATAGCATCCCTGAGACAGGGTTTGAACCCGGGCAACCTGGCCGATTCAGTAACAAGGAAGAAAGCCATGACCTGGGGTGGATTGCTAAATCAAGTCGGCAAGCAAATAAATGTTGATGAAACAAAAAAGACCAGGGTGCACAGGCAGGTGAGATCCACCCCGGTAACACCAACTCCCAATCCGAACCAGTCCGGCAACAAAGCTAGAGAAACCGGACAGGGGCATGGAAGAGGAAAAGCTCAGTCTCAACCAGCTGCTCCTGCACAAAGTCAACAGTCTAGAAACAAAAGGGGGCCGTGGGTCCAACCGGAGTGGTTTGCAGAGCTCAAAGAGAGTGTGGCAACCATTTTCGAGAAAACTAAAGATGAAGTACACTACCGGAGACCGGCAACCTTGCAGTCTCCCAGAGAACATCGAAACAGTTCTTTTTGTCAATATCACAATGATATTGGCCATACTACTGATGATTGTATAGCCTTGAAGCAAGAGGTTCAGAACCTGATTGAAAGAGGGAAGTTGGGTGCGTATGTCAAAAGAAGAGGAGGCAACAGGCCTGATAACACTCACCGGGCTGGTCCGGTTAATGCTGCCCCAGAAGGGGCCATGGTAATTGTTGAAAGGTTTGATGTGGAATCAGAATACTTGGATCCTGATCCAACAAGGAACAGAGTGGGTGCAATAGAGGAACGTTCCAGGTCGGTCTCCGGGCTCATTAAATTCTTTGAGTCCTTGACAATTTTCGGAGGGGACACCGTAACGGCTCCTACCACTTCATCAAGAAAAAGGCATGTTCGTAATTTGGCAACCCAACTAGAAGGGGGCAATGAGATAAGGCGAATCCTGGTAGATACTGGGAGCTCTGCCAATATCCTTTTCCTAGATACTTACAAAAAAATGAAAAATCCAGCTGTGATTCAAAAGTCAGACCGATCGATTGTAGGCTTCACGGGCAGTTCAGCTGATGTAATTGGTGAGTTCGAAGAAGAAGTATTGTTGGGCAGAGGCCCTTTCAAGAAAACGGTCAGAATACTTTTCATTGTGGTGGACTGTCCCACTTGTTACAATGCTATTCTAGGGAGATCTTGGCTTTCTAGGATGCATGCAGTGGCTTCAACAGTTCATCAGTGTCTAAAATATGCTGTTCAGGGGCAGGTTGGGGTTGTCCGGAGCAGTCAAAAAGTTGCAAGAGAATGCTATGCCACTGCCTTGGCTCCACGAACGCTGGGGGCAGTCCGTATGAATGACCAATAGCAGTTTGAGGGCCTTTCTGGGGGTGAGGGTGAAATTGATGACCCCAGGGAGACCCCCGGAGTGTTGATCCCAGTTGAGGAGGTTGAGACACACTGCTTAGAAGAAGGGAAATCTGTCAAGATAGGGTCCAAAATGCCACAAGTATTGAAAGAAGAAATGTTAAAATTCTTAAAAGACCATCAGCATGTTTTTGCCTGGTGCAATGCTGATGTTACTGGAGTGCCGTCAGAAGTGATTTCTCATCACTTATCTGTCCGGAGAGACGTAGCACCAGTGGTGCAAAAAAGGAGAGCTTTCTCAAAAGAAAAGGCTGATGTCATTGTACAAGAGGTTGACAGACTCACAAAGATGGGGCACATTAAAGAAGCTCAGTATCCTTTGTGGACTGCCAATCCAGTCTTGGTAAAAAAGAAAAACGGTAAATGGCGAATGTGCATAGACTTCACGGATCTCAATCGAGCTTGCCCAAAAGACTTGTATCCGGTCCCCCGGATAGATCAGTTGGTAGATTCTACTTCTGGGAACAAGCTACTCTCCTTCATGGATGCTTTCTCCGGATATAATCAGATCCAGGTGGATCCAAGAGATCAAGAGCATACCACTTTTGTTACTGATAGAGGATTACACTGCTACAAGGTGATACCTTTTGGTTTGAAGAATGCTGGGGCTACTTATCAAAGGCTAGTCAATAAAACCTTTGCTGATCAAATTGGAAGAAATATGGAGGTTTACATTGACGATATGATGGTGAAAAGTGTGGATGAGCAGCTACACTTGTCCGACCTCCAGAAGACTTTTGCCAACCTGGCCAAGGTGAATTTAAAGCTAAATCCTGAAAAATGTGTGTTTGGAGTGCAGTCCGGGAAGTTCTTAGGGTACATTATAAGTGAGCATGGAATTCAGCCCGACCCGGACCAGCTCAATGCTTTGTTTCAAATGGAGCCTCCTCGAAATGTTAAAGAAGTGCAGCGGTTAACGGGGAGGTTAGCAGCTTTGAACAGGTTTATCTCTAGGTCTTCGGACAGATGTGCTCCTTTCTTTCAAACTTTGAAAGGTGCGAAGGGGTTTGAGTGGACACCACAGTGTGATGAGGCGTTCAATGAAATTAAGAAGCATCTGTCCTCTCCGAAGACCTTATTCAAACCAACCAATGGGGAGACTCTATTTGTGTATCTGGCTGTTTCAAGTTGTGCCATCAGTGCTGTGTTAGTTAGAGAGGTTGATGGGTATCCTCACCCAGTATACTACATCAGCAAAAGTCTGATTGATGCTGAACGGCGCTACTTAAAACTTGAAAAATTAGCGTTGGCCTTGGTGATAGCTGCAAGAAAGATGAGGCCTTATTTTCAGGCTCATCCTATCATAGTCCGGACATCTTTCCCTTTAAAAAATGTCCTTCAGAAAGCGGATATTTCGAGCAGAATGACAAAGTGGTCAGTAGAGTTGGGGGACTTCGACATAGACTTTGCTCCTCGAACAGCAGTAAAAGCTCAGGCTGTGGCTGATTTTCTGGTCGAATTCCACTCTGATAGGGACTCAGAACAACTTGCTGATTCAAAAGACAAAAAAGTGTGGATTGTCCGAACAGATGGGGGATCCAGTGCCATAGGATCTGGGGCAGGAATATGTCTAACCTCTCCTTATGGGGACAACATGTTTCAAGCTATTTGTTTTGCTTTTAGGGCGTCCAATAACGAGTCCGAATACGAAGCAGCTATAGCTGGATTAAAATTGGCTTACATCTGTGGGGCAAAACGGGTCAAGCTGCTAAGTGACTCCCAATTGCTTATCCACCATGCCTTGGGTCTATCAGAAGCTAGAAAAGAACAGTTAGTCAAGTATTTACTTCTCTTGAAAAATGAGGCAATGAAATTTAAAGCTGTTGCCTATGAGCATATTCCCCGGGCTGAGAATGAACTGGCAGACTCGTTAGCAACGATAGCATATACGGAGTCCTATCCATGGATCCATGTGCTTGAAAGTCCTTCTATTCAACTTGATGAAGGGGAGAAAGAGGAAGTTTTTGAAATACAAGTAAATAAACCTCAAGATTGGAGGTCTCCACTTATACAATATCTGTCTGATGGTATTGTGCCTTTGGAAAAATCACAAGCCAGAACGTTAAAGCACAAGGCTCGTGGTTTCATCATGATTAGAGAGATCTTGTACAAGAAATCCTATAGTAAACCTCTCCTACGCTGTTTAGGAGATCATGAGTCACAAATGGTTCTCTCTGAATTACATGATGGTGAGGGATCAGCCCATTGTGGATTTAGAGCGTTAACAAGAAGAGTGCTTCTCTCCGGATATTATTGGCCTTCAATAATGAAAGATGCCAAGGAACTGGTAAGAAGGTGTGACCCATGCCAAAGGTACAGCAATGAAATTCATGTACCAGCCATTCCTATGGAATCAATTTCTGAGCCTATCCCTTTTGCTCGATGGGGATTAGACTTAGTTGGGCCTCTCCCTATGGCGTCCGGAGGGCGTAAAACCATAATCGTAGCCATTGACTACTTTTCGAAGTGGATAGAAGCAGCCCCCTTGGCGGGAACAACATCAAAGGCTGTTATAAAATTCATTCTATCCAACATATGTTGCAGATTTGGTGTCCCTCAAAGAATAACAACAGATAATGGGCCACAGTTTGACAACAGAGAAATGGAGAGCTTCTGTGCCTCAAGGGGTATTCAGCACTGCTTTTCTTCACCATTCCACCCACAAGCCAATGGGCAAGTTGAGGTGGCTAATAGAACAATACTGTCCGGCTTAAAGAAAAATCTGGAAGGGGCTGCTGGGAAGTGGCCTAGTTATTTACAAGAAGTCTTGTGGGCATACCGGACAACGCCTGGGGCTGCCACACAAGAATCACCTTTTGCCTTGGTCTATGGGATGGATGCAGTAGCTCCCATAGAGAAGACACTCCCCTCTTTTCGTGTTCATAACTTCTCCGGACAGGCTAATGAAATAGCAATCAGAAATCAGCTTGATTTGATTGAAGAAAGGCGAGTAAAAGCTCATCTTAGAATGACACACTATCAGGGCTTGATGAGAAGCAGGTTTGCTTCCAAGGTTAAAAGAAGAGACTTTCAACCAGGAGATAAAGTATTGAGGAAAGTTTTCTTACATACCAAGGAAAAACTCTTCGGAAAGCTGGCCCCAACTTGGGAGGGTCCGTATACTGTGGTTGAAAGAATCAAGCCTGGCACATACTGGCTGGAAGACAAAGATGGCAGGGTTTTAACTCACCCTTGGAATATTGAACACCTTCGAATGTACCTAGAATAAAATCTATGTAAATATTTACTTGTTTAAATATCCATGTAAATATTTGGGGGCATACCACTTCCTCTCTTCGGCGCCACGAAGAGCTTTCAATAAAACTTGGAGCTTTCTTAAACAATTTTCTAAGTTTTTACAAAATTCTGATTGATTGCCATACTACCCGGACTGAAAGATCTAAGGGCTATTTAAATTCTAGCCAGAGAAATTAAACACTCTCACAATACGAAGTATTTAGGCAAACCGTGGAATAAGAGAAAGGTTGTGCAAGATAAAACATTCATTCAGTAAACTTAAAGTTGCCTTGGCCTTCCAAGGACTTTTTGAACAAGTTTAAACATAATACAAAACTCTGTCCGGATAAAACGGACAGCATCACAAAAAAGGTGCCTTGGCCTTCCAAGGACTTTGGTTCAAACAAAAATTAAACAAAACAAGTTATAAACTAAGGAAGAGCCTTCGAAGACGGCTCACCCACATGTGTGTTCTTGTCTTTAATATCACTCTTCTCTTCGACTTTTTTCTTGCCTTTAGGGTCGATCTCTTCCTCCCCAGGGCTCTCTCCAGTTTCCTCTTCATCACCAGATGAAGGCTCATCAGAGTACCCCTCGTCATCAGCCATGGTCCAGTATGGGAGATCATCATCATCCACATAACGCCATAAGTTCCCAAGTCTCCTCTTCGGGAACTTCTCGTGAAATAGGAGGACCATGTCAGATTTCACCTTCTCAATCAATAATTCCTCACTCTGTAGCATCTCCTTGGCATAAGCATTGATTTTGGCCTTGATCATGGCCTCTTGATCCTTCACCAGGGCAGCTTTCTCACCAACAGCCTGAGTCACTGCATTCTCCAATAAGTTTGTCAGTAGTCAGATTGGTGACAATCTTTTCTTTTGCTGCAGTCTCATCTTTTGAGGCTTTCAAGTCTTTCTCCAACTCGGACAGCTTAGCCCGGAGATCTTTTAGGGTTTGCTCCAAAGAAGCAACTTTTGTGTTGCTTTCATCTTTACTCCTCTTCAGCTGTTCGTTTGACTCCTTAAGCAAGTCAACCTGGGTAGTGGCACCCCGGAGGTTATCGGACAGTTTCTCCTTCTCAGACTTAAGCTCCTTAATGGTTTCTGCCTGACTCCGGACTTGCCTTTCCAAGGCGAGCACAGGTTGTACGTTGCTAAGGAGGGAGTGAGCAATAATGTCCCTTTCGCTGGAAACCAAGAAAGTCTTGCCATTAAAGTTCACTGTGTTGGAACTACTTGGAGGAACGTATGGCCCAGCAAACTCATCTCTTGACAGACCAAGAAAGTAATCACCTAGAGGACCCAGGCCGGTGACGTCCACTTCGTCCATGTTGATCTCTCCCTGTTCAATATCATCAGTGTGAAGCTCCCCGGGAATCCCTTCGTTAAGGTTTTCTGGGATCTCTTCGGCTAATGTAGGATCAACTGGAAAAGTGGGCTCCGGGTCCAGGAGAGCAAATTCTTCTTCTTGAGAAGTTTTCTTCTTTTTTACTTCTCTCTCAGCACTCTCACTTATTCGCTTACGGGTTCGTTTGGAGACCCTCGTAGGTTTTGAGGGAGTCTCTCCGTGTTTCTTACTTTCCACTTCTACCACCTGTAGAAGGCTTGCATCAACTTGAGCTGGAATTGGCACCTCTGTGTCAGTTAGGGCCTTTTTCTCTGAATCTCCTGTTGTTTTCCTCCCTTTCTTCTTCTGGCCCTTCATCTTACTTGGGGCTTTGGCCCGAAGAGGGAGGAAAAGAGTTCCATCTAGCTCGTGAGATCTTCTTAGCACTATGTCATCATCAGGAGGGGTGGAGAACTCCTCCCATGTTAAATCCCTCCGACCTGTAGTGTTCCACAGGTGAGATCTGGCTAAGTTTCCCGGAGTGAAAGCCTTGTGGAACCGGTTCTCCCAGTTCTCTGCGGCCCATGCGTTTATCTTTCCACAGGTATCCTGTCCGGCTTTCGCATAGTCTCCGAACTCTTTCGGCAGTTCTGGCAAAACAAAAGAATAATTAAGTTAGTGAAAGCTTAAAGAAGGGAAGGTTCGAATAGAAACTTAAAGAAAGAACTTACGATCACTTCTCCATCTACTTCGAAGAAGGCTAGGATTCTCCCCAATCTTAATCTTCTTCCCATTCTCCCATGAGCCACTTATAAACAAGAACTGGCTCCTCCATTTATTCTCCGATTCCAGGAGATCATCGACAGCTTTCAGATTGTTCCCCATATTGAAGTGATAAAAGGGGAACTGGTGATGTTTGCATAGATTTGCTACAGCAGCAAACTCTTCCATGGGAAGAGGGATTCCGGACAGCCTGGACGCCATAATGCATGACATCAAGGTGTACCATCCGTTGGGGCTCAGCTGCGATGGACATAACTTCACTAAATGGAAATAGCGCACTATCTCCGGATCCAATGGGAACCTGAGTCCCCAATTGAACAGTTCTGTAAAAAATACAATCTCATTCCTCTTACAATCCATCGGGGTCTCTGGATCGATGGGAATTCAGATCTTCACGTTTTCAGGGATCCCCCACTTAGTGCGAAGCCGTCCCAAGTCTCTAGTGTGAATAAATGCATACTTGGTTTTTAACAAAGATAAGAGATACTTAAACTCTACCTTGTGAAAGCAGGGCCCAACTTTCCCTTCAAGGTACTCCGGCAGATCCGGACGGCTCAAGAACAAGTCCTCTTTGCCTTTCTTGGCAACGACTATGGCAGTATCAGCTTGTCCGGACGACTCGGACTCAAACCTAGCCTCCTCAATGGAGTCTTCCATCCTCTCCTCCATAACTGTTGGGGGAGCTTCTGCAGAAACAGCCCGGGGAGGGATGAAGCTTGGTACAGCTGATCCTCCGGACTGGCGACTCGTTGTATGTTTTTGAATTTTCACCTCAGCTTGAGTCTCTGAGGTCGAGGTTTCCTTTGGAGGTAGTGGATTGCTGGCCTCCGGACCGACCGGCCTCTCCCGGAGGGTCCTAACAGTTGTTCCGGACCCAGATTCACTGGTGTTTTTCGAGGAGAGTCCCTTAACCAGTCGACTTGGTCTTTTCATGATCAGTTTCTCTGGGGAATGATCAGAGTCGGACCCCATAGCTATAAAGGTAGTTTTCTTCCTAACACTTGTAACAACAACCTCCGGTTCGACGGTGGGAATTGACTCTTGGACTGATGAGCCAGAAACTATGGGGGAGAGTGTTGATTGGAAGAGTTTTCTAGGTTTTGTGCCTTTTGAAGAAGACGAACCCCTATCAGATTCTTCGATTGAGGTGGCTGGTCTCTCAACTGGCGATGCTGGAAGCCCTGCTGCAATCCTCTTCTCTTTTTCAACCCTTTGAGCTCTCTCTAGTTCTGAAAGATTGAGCCAGCCACCCTTGATTAAAGCTGTTCTTGCTGTGAACATAAAACGATTAAGGAGAATTTGAAGATTTAGAGAGATGAAGTTTTGAGTGAAGTAGCAGAGTAAAAGTGAAAGTGAAACTGTGAAAGACAAATAGTATTTATAGTAAATGTAAAAAAGGGGTTTGATTCCTAGGAGAATCCGAAAAGTTGGGCAATGATTAAAAGACGGCGCTGACGTCATCAAAACCATTTAAAGAAGTTATCTATTTAATAAAGTGGTGTAATTTTCGAGGTAGAAAAACGGCTGGGGTGACCAACCAGAGGGTGACACGTGTCCCACTACTTCTGACAAAAAACCGTTTGGAATTCGTAACAGTTGGGCTGTCCGGGCCTGTCTCAACTCTCTTCGAATTGGAAAACCACTTCTCAAATCGGACTGTTTTCAGTTCTTTAACAAGGACACTTGTTCAAATACCTAAAAAAGGGGCTCCTGATGAGTCCGAATTCGAAGAGCTCCCCGGAAGGGTAGTCCAAAGTAAATCACCCCGTAAAACCGGACAGACTCCATGACTACAATTCGAACAGCACTGGTTGAACCGGACAGATAATTTTGAACACTTTGAACACTGCGAACATAAGGCAGTTCAAATTATGACTAAAGTATGAAAATACCTAAACACTATCTGACTAAGCTATCTGTTCACCTACTTAAAACTTGTGGGTCTTTAAACATGACCCGGGTCCATTAAACTTGACCTGAAAGCCCATAAGGGCCCAAATCTTACACTATAAATACCCAACCACCAGCATTAACTATGGGTAAGAAAAATTAACTGCTGCCAGGCTGCTTAATTCTCTCTCCACCCTTGAAACACTTTGAAACACCCTGAAACATCTTGAAACACCTTTAAACACCACCACACCACTGTGAAACACCCTTACGCCGCCTTAAAACTCCACTTAAAATTACCAGCCTACCCTCAGGCTACTTTTATCCTCACCAATATATATTCCTACAAGTAAGTCCACCAAACTACCAGATTTTTCCTATTCATCTTACTCAACTTTGTTTGTATCTTTCATAGAAAATATACATGATTTATATGAACCTAAGTCATTTAAATAAGTTATTTCTCATCATAGTTGGTAAAATTCTATGGTCGGAGACCTTACTGATCTTTATCAGACTCATACATGGGATACGGTTAAACCTCCACCTGATAAGCATATAACTGATTCTCGTTAGATTTTTAAAACAAAGTCTGATGGGTCCGTTGAGAGGTATAAGGATCGTTTTTCACAAAAGTATGGTATAAACTGTGAGGATACTTTTACCCCCATTAGCAAAAGTAACGATATTTCATACCCTTATTGTTTTTGCGTTTGTTCCCCAATGGAAGATGTTTTAACTGGATGTTAAAATAAATTTATAAATGGAGATCTTTCTAAGGAGGTTGACATGACTCCTCCTTCGTGTATTTGTCACTAACTAGGTAAGGTTTAACGACTTAGGAAAGCTTTATATGATCTCAAACAAGCTTCTCAAGCATGGTTTGAGAAATTCTCTATAATTATTATTTCAGTTGGTTTTCATGCAAGTAATCATGATTCAGCTTTATTTATCATGTGTACGAGTGCAAGAATGATTATTGCATCCCTATATGTAGATGATATGATTATTACATGTGATGATGTTGATGGTATTAAAACAATAAAACGTGGTTTGGCTCATCGGTTTGCAATTAAAGACTTGGTATTGTTACGTTATGTTTTGGGTATTAATATGCCTCAGTCTCAGAAATATTATATTTTTTCTCAAACATAATATATACTTTATTTATTTCAAAGAGTGTGACTTTCTGATAACAGGATAGACATCCCTTTTGAAACCAATGCTCGATAATCACATAATGATGATGTTCTTTTATCATATCCGATTTTGTATCCTACTCTTGTATGGTACTTGGTGTATCTTATGCTTACTTGACCAGATATAGCTCATATTGTTCATGTAGTTAGTAAACTTTTTAATGCTCCTACTTATGTCCACTATGGAACTGTTCTTTGTATATTGAGATATTTCAGTGGCACTCACTTCTAGATACTTTTGTTTCCTTCGACTTCTTTACTCGGATTACATGTCTATAGTGATGTTGATTGAAATAGTGATCCTCGTGATTGTAAATCCACTACTCGTTTATGTGTTTTCCTTGAATATTCATTAATCTCATGAAAAAACAAAAAATAGAATGTTATTTTTAAATATTCTATTGAAGATCAGTATTGTGTTATAACATTGACTACATATGAGATTGTTTGGTTTTGATGACTTCTTGCAGATATAAAAGTTATCATTATTAAGCACGTATCCTTACATCATGATAACAAAAACGTCACGCAGATTGCAAAGAATTATGTTTTTCATGAGATGATGAAGCACATTAAAATTGATTGTCACTTCACTCGTCATCATCTTCAGCTCGACACCATCTCACTTCCATATGTTGCATCAACTTTACAGATTGTTGATATCTTTAAGGCTCAATCGACATTTGGTTTCGTTTTTTTTTCAGCAAACTTTCAATGCTGATTAATGTTGTATTGTGAGTTTGATGGAATGTATCAAAGATATCATGCTAATTAAGCTCATACATTTTATTTATAAACAATGAGTTAAACTTTTTGTAATCTCATCTTTCAAGATAATAAAAACTATAACCATTAATTTTCTTTTGCAACCTACACATCCTAAAAACGAGAGTATTTATTACTAAATTCGTTGTTCTCAATATTTGTTTGTATTTGACACTCATTAACTTCGCCAAAATTTAATATATTGCTCATGGTTAATGTTTATTTTAAAAAATTAAAACAAATAAAATATTTATAAAAAAAAGTACCCTACCCAATCTTAAAAGTTTAATATATTGTTCATGGTTAATGTTTATTTTAAAAAATTAAAACAAATAAAATATTTATAAAAAAAAAATACCATACCCAATCTTTTTAAATGAAAATGATATCTAGATACATAAATTTTAATAAATTAAAACCTTATTTAGTTTAAATTTATGTTTATTGTTTAATTATTTGATTGATTTATGTAATTACTTACCCATACCGAGATAAAAATAAAGCCTTTTAGCTGTCCTATAAAGATAGTTGGACGAGCAAGGTGGAAAATAAAGCTATGGGGTAAAAAGCACTGTTAGTCCCCATGTTTATCACTTGTATCAATATAGTCTCCTTCGTTCACTTCTGCATAAAACTCATCCCCTTCGTTTTGAGCAATTTGCACAATTAGTCCCCCTGAACATTTTGGGGGACCAAAAGTGACACAAAACTTGGGATTTGGAGACCAAAAGTGATACAAAATTTTGAATTTGGGGACCAAAAGTGATACAAAACTTAGAAGTTAGGTGCCACGTGTCAGTTTTTAAATGGTTTACATGTGCGGGGGACTATGTTTGCAAATGTTTTTAACGAAGGGGATGAGTTTTATGCAGAAGTGAACAAAGGGGACTATGTTGATACAAGTGGTAAACATGGGGGACTAACAATGCTTTTTAGCCTAAAGCTATGATTGTGTTGTGATATGAAAATACCAACAACAACAAGTTGGAAGGCTGAATGTGTACTTAGTGGTATTTACTATTTTTAGTCCGTACTGGTACTGGATGGACAACCCAAATATTCCTATGGACTCAACTTTTTACTTTTTCTTTATCTACCAATACCATTTTCTTCTCTTTTCTTTTAGATTTCATGCTTTCTTAGTTGGCAAGACCAACATATGCATGATGCATCAGCAGCATGATGAGTTAGAGACTCACCCACACAATGATCTCCTACCTAAAACTAATAAAATATTAATAAAGGGGCTTTTAGTTACCAACTTGGATTATGCTAATTTATGTCATTGAAAGGACATCCACTAAATTATTCGGATGCCCAGATTTATGATATTAAAGTTTTTATGTACTTTGTTAAAGAAACCGTATTTTTCAACATGTAAGAGTGATTAGTAGGAAAAAATTGAAAACTTTTCCACTTTATTTGGTTTGGATATATATAGTTAAAGACTGACTTAATAAAGAAATTAAAATACTACAAGCTTGAGTCCAATTTATAAGTGATTGCACAAGGAAGATTAAACCTCAAACCTAAACATAGGTTTTATGAATGGGAATGACACGAGTTCAATAGTAGATTTTATTTGCACTTGGTCGCTATAATTTTTTTAGTTGAGTTTTTGAGTCGGGAGATGTTTCGTTTATCACGAAGAAATTTTTTGTTCATCTGCTTGTTTTCATAGATTTTGAAGTTTTTATAAAAGTGTTGAGGTTGAAGTTGATAGTTATTAAGCTTGAAAATATAAAGTTTCAAGATTGATGAAGTTATTCTAAAGTATTCATTTTGTGATTTTTTGTATTCTTATATTTTCAGAGTCTTCATTTGGTTTAGATAACCAATTCCTAAACTTTACGAGAAAGGAAATCACACCTAGTTTAACAAAATTCGTATCTTTTGTGAAGTCAAGTCTTTTTCTAAATGGGTGATTATTTAGTAAGCTAATCAGTTGCTTGCTTTTGCTATCTGAATATATGTTTAATGATATCCTACTTTTGAGTAGTAATATATAGTTCTCTATTTATGATATCATGAACAAATGAGCTTTAGGGGTTACAATCGTATCCGTTAAAAGGTTTCAGTCAATTTTAATATCAACATTGAAGATGTTTCTAGTATTACATATTAGTAAACCATCTAGTTATGCTTTACATTCTGTAAGTAAAGCAGATTGTGTGCCATATAATCTACAAAAACACAAAATTATTTCTCATGTTTTGTCTTTCAAAATCCTCCCCTCACTCGATTCACCCGCAACTGAGCTTGAGCCATCAATATTGAGTTTCATTCTATTTTGTACATGGAGGAAGGTATTGGCACATGCCTTCTTGTGATGTATACAGTAGCAGAGGTCAGAGGCTATATTTTTATCACCTATCCAATGAGAATATTTGAACATATTAACATTTTCCAACTTGAAGGTAAGATAGATAATTTGATGAATTGTTAATTAAGGATAAATGATAATTCTTTGATATTTTATCTTATTCATAGCTCTCTAAATTGACCAACAAATAATATGAGGTAAGGTAGTTCTTATGTGATTTTTTTTTTCTTTGTAGACTAGAACCAGGTTCTTATAATATGATTATTGACATATGTTTATATACAACGGTTCCAAACATTCTAGATAAGTGTTTCCAGATGATCCAAGCAAAATTACACTCAACAAATAAGTGTTTTGGAGATTCAAAATCTTTATAAAATTAACATTTATAAGTCATATTTTAATGCATTTTTTGCATGATAGAATCAATATTAAGCAACCCTTTTAGAAGTATCCCTATCAAGAATTAGCATTTCTTAAGAATAATGTTTTTCTATAGTCTTATATATGGATCTTATGTATCTGATTTCTCCCTTATTTCAATACAGGCCGTTTTTATGCTGAAATCGCTATTATCTAACAGTGTCCATCTAATTTCATCAGCTGTATTTATTTTAAGTCTTAATTTAGACATATTTTTAATGTTAAAAGTAAGGACAACCAGTTTAAGGTTTTCAAAGTCAAGGTTACCATCTTTCCAGTAACTTTCTTTAGGTGCCAGAAAGGATGGGAAAGATGATGAGAAATGGAGGAAAGGTTGTTTGTCATTCCATCTTTCAAACCAAAAACCTATTTTCACTCTGCCAACTTTCTAGAAAGTATAATTTTCAGCAGTTTCTCTAATATTTGTGAGTTTTCTTCATATATTTGAACAAATGGTAGGTTGTACAACTAATAAAGGATGAGTATTTTTACAATAAAAATAATGTAAAAAATTATCCTAAAATGTACTATTATCTCTGAATGTAAACCATTGTTTGCAAGAGAATATTGTTTTTAATTCATTTATCCTTATAATATTAAGTTTACCCTCATTGTAAGGTTGCACAAATAGCTTCATGAAGAAGAAATTTTGTCTTCTTTAGAACCCTATAGGAACCTGTTGCAGATATTTTCAATTCCGTTGATCACATTCTTAGAAAGATTATAACTTTTAAGGTAGTAAGTATGAATATCCATTAATATTTCTTGAAACAGAGTAAATATTCTATCAAAAGATAATAACTTACTTTCCCCCTGTATTTTAGCTATGATTTTGTCCATTAGTTGATCATAGATTGTAGTGAATAGGTATCTCAAGATATTTGAATGAAAGTTTTCCTTGTCTGAATCAGTATGTCTTGATAAGATATTATCTATGGTGATTGACATGTTGGTAGGAGTTATTATCAAGGTTTTCTCCTTGTTTATGCGTTGAAAAAAAAACACTTCATAATGCTTGAGGAACTTACAAATTTTGCTTAATTTTTTTGTAAATCCATTTTTGAATATAACGAAGTCATCAACATACGCAAGGAAATAAATAATCATATTGCCTATATTAGAATGTAATTTGTTGTCTTTTTCAAATAACAATCGAAAACCTCTGGTCAAGTATTCTTCAGCAAGAATAAATAGATTATGATATAAATGATCTCTTTGTCTCACACCATTTGTAAACTTGAAATAACCTTTAAAAGCGTCATTAATTATTACTGAAAACTTGTTGAATTGATTTCTTTTTGAATCTGCCCTATCCATTTTTTATCAAAACCAAATGCCTTCAGAATTTGGAGGACGAAACCAAATGATATATTATCGAAAGTTTTAGCCACATCAATCTTTAACATGACACTTCCTCATACGAATTTCTTATTTAACTTATTAGTCAGCTCTTGTGTTAGAAGTATGTTGTCATGAATATTTATACCTTTAAAAAACAATATTGGTCTTGTGAAATAAGTTTAAGAATAAGTGAGTCTAGTCTTTTATTGAGAATATTAAATAAATTTTTATTAAATACAATGTATACACTGATGGGCCTGAAATCTCATCAGGTATTAAGAATATCAACTTTTGACATGAGATATGTATCTGTTACATAGAATCCATTTGGGACTTAAGAACCATGAAAGAAGAAGAAGGTTGTATCATAGATATCTTTAGAGATGATTGGACATCACACTTGGTAAAATTTTGTATTGAATCCATCCACTCCTGCTACATTGTTTGAGTTTAAACATTTGACTGAGATGTGAATTTATTCTTTAGTAGAAGGTGTTAGTAACATTTTATTATCCTATTCTGTCACAAGCTTAAGGATAATGTTTTTAAATATTTTAAACTCCAGTATTTATGGTTGAGAGTTTAAGAGATTTTAAAGTATCTTTCGGCATAATTACCAATTGGTATTTGATCTGTTATCCAAATGCCTTCTTCCAGAATGCCATGAATTTTGTTTTTGTTTCTTATTTTTTTAACATAATTATGAAAGCATTTGGAGTTCATGTTTCCATTTTTCAACCAATAAACTACACATTTTTGTTCCCATTTTTTTATTTCTTAGCCAACAATTGTAAGTGTGTATCTTTAGCTTGCGAGTATTTGAGTTTAACTTCTGAGGTAGGATTTGTTACAAGGCAGTGTTCAAGGTATTGTATCTCTTCATCTGATTTAGCTATGGCATTGAATATAATCCCAAATATGTTCCAATTTTAGTCTTTTAGTTTTTGTTCGAGTCTCTTTAGTTTACTCCAAAAGATATAGAGTGGAGAGCCAAATATTTGATCATTCTAACTTTGATCTAAAATCTTTAGAAAATCAGGGTGATGCATGTTCCATAATTTGTATAATGATTTTGTGTGGAGCTTTTCAATAGAAATATTGATGTTAAGAGGAGAGTGATATGAGTCATTCCTTACTAAATGATTAACTTTAGTATGGTCAAAGTAATTCAGCCAAACAGATTTGTATAAGACTCGGTCTAATCTGTTTCATATGTGATTGTTAGACCACGTGAAGCTTGCCCATGAAAAACCATCATCTATTAGTGAGTAGTCTTGTATTGTATTGTTAAAATCATTTATGCTTCTTTAAAATAATTTTTTGCATGATAATTACTCTTGATAATTATTGATAGTGTTGAAATCTTCCATGATGATCCAAGTTTTAGTGTAGTCTGTTAAGTTTCTTAGACCATTCCATAAATCTTCTTTTAGCTCTTGGTATGTATGACATAAAATACTCTCACTAGAAAGTTTTTATCAAATAATGAGTGACTGACATTCAAGTGAATGAATTGCTCATGATCTAAGACAATTTTAAGCTTAAATTCTTCTTGCCAGAAAATTTAAATCTTGTTAGAAGAATTAGCAATTTTTTGGTGAAACCCAAGTTTCTTGGTTAAGTTTACGATTTTAATTGCTTGAATTTTAGATTCTTGAATTGTTATGAAATAAACTTTATCAACAAATTTAATGATAAGATTTTTCTGATAGTTTCTTTATTTCTCACTTCTTTCACATTCCAATTAAGGATTGTGAGTGTCATTTAAGATTGGGCTGTAAATTATTGTGATAGCCCTTTAGAGTAAGTTGTTTTATGTTGTTGTAAAGTAGAGCTTGTTTTTTTATTCTTTTTCTAATCACCTCTATAAACTCTTGGGATGTTTCAATATTACTTAGAGAAGGTGAAGTATGGAAACTGTCGATTTAGTGTTTTTTAGAGATAAATGGTGTGTTTCAATGTTATCAAAATCATCCGAAAGATAAAGATGAGTTGATGATTGTATATATTACTAAGAGCATAAATCATTTAAACATATGTATCATTAACTAATAAAGTCATTGATTCAAAGTCTTTGTTGTGGTTTAATGTACTATTTTGGTTTGTATTTTTTTTGTCATGTAAATTTGGGTAGGCACATTGGTGTTTGGATTTTTTATGATAATAGATTTTATCTTTGAAACCCAAGATTGTAATGGTGAAGATGAAATTTTGTGTTGTTTATTTTAGCTAAAGTTTGGTTATTCTTACTGATTTGAAGGTTGTGTTTATGTTTTTTTTGGATTTCTTGCAAGACATCATGTTATGGTCAAGATGGTGGCATTCTGATCAGTATGGAAGTAAGTCCCCATATTTGATTTCTTGCCAAAATCCATTAGCATTCATAAAGTTTGGTGAAGCACCAAATCCTATATTAGGAGTATAATCTCTTGAAACACACATCTTCACCCAAGCTTTACATGTATTAAAACCATGTTTAAATATTATATGGAACTCGAACTTTCAATGGTTTACCTAATACAGTTGCAATTGAGGTGATATCAGCCTCATTGTGCATAAACTCATACAGATTTGGTGGTGTGATCCATACCGGATCTTTTCCAGATAATTGAATAGTCTTCAATTTTATCAAAATTTATCAGTATGTGTTTGTGGTCCCGTGATGAGAGGTTGAACCCTCCCATGAATGTGAAAGTTTGAAGAAATTTCTTGACGGATTTATTAGATAGGTCTGCCATAAAAAACTTTCTCATCAATGTATGTTTTGAATTGACTAGTATATTTTTTTGTCCATTTTATAGGAGATTATTTATGGTTTTTCATCTTTTTACTGCAGGATATGAAACATTGGTGTCAGATATGTAGATTTTGTGTTAATGATTTCAAAAAAAGATCTAAAAATTTGATTATTCCCGCGCATGATGGTATGTGGTACATGAAAAACATAAGACAATACAAAGAATTGATCTTCCATTAATGAAGGATATTTACTTGTGTTTGTGTTATATTGTATTTGTGTGTTCTTGAAGTAAAGGAGTTGGGAGGATGGTGGTTGCTGAGATGAGGAGTGTGTGTCGCCTCCCGTCATACCCACAATGGAGTGAGGGCGGTTTAGTTGAGAAGGTGATGGTGGAGCTCCGGGAGGCTGCTATGGTTGGGTGGCCGCTTCAAATATATTTTCTCTCTCGTGGTTTGTTTTATTTTCCTAAATAAATATTTACATAAATGAATAATCAATTATTTTTTAATGATTAATATGTAATATTAATTATAGTTATATATTATATATATTATTTTACTTATAATTGTATAATTTCTTATCAAATATTATATAATTTTTTTATATATTTATCAAATATATAATTTGAACAATAAATTTAATACTTTTACATCTTTAATATTTAATTAATCATTTTTAATTATATTGATCATATTAAATAACATGGCTCACTGTTACACTCACTTTCAAGTTGATGTGTAAATATTTAATAGTTTTTTGCTCATGTTTTTAATTATGGATGACTCATTCAAGAATCGAATTACGAATGACTAACTTGCGCATCGAATTGCGAATCTAATTATGAATGACCAATTCCTAATTTAAATTTCTTCTTTCAAAAGTAATTGTTAATTTTTTGTTAAATATATATCTTTCTTTGTTGTAAAGTTATCATCGTGGAGGAAAAACAAACTATATACTAAATTTTTAATCAATAAAATATTATCTATTATTTGAACACAAAAATATAAAAAGCAATTAATATCCCTACTGTTATTATAAATACAAAATTTTAAAATGATCAAAAAAATAATTTAATTTTTAATTTTTAATTTGATATAAGATCAGTTTTGTTCAACAAGAAAGACAATAAAACAAGACATGAAATACATGATTTTATTTTTTAAATAAGATAATAAATAAAAAAGTTAGAGTTGATTTATAAATTATTTTTATTTTATTTTTAAATTAAGGTTGATTTTTTATACAATTGTAATTCATCAAAATTACCAATTAAGATAAAATATGTATTCAAAATGTTTGTCCAAATTATTCGTATTTAATAAAAGAATGGATAAAATAAATAAAACAAATATTAAATATTAAAAACATAAATATCACTAAATTATATAAAAAGGTTAAACTTAGTTAGTGTTTGGAACATCATATTTTTTTATATTTCTTCCATCTATCATTTGTTTCTTTTGAATAATTTTACAAACACATTTTGCCTTAACTATATTTTTCTTAATCATACTTTCAATTTTTTTATTAGTTTAAATTATTCATAATTTTTTTATATCAATAATAAAAATATTATACAAACACAATGTCGTATAATAAATATACCCATGTTATTTTATATCGTTATATTTTTTAAACTTATAAAATAAATAATTTTCCATAGACCATACAATAAGTACTCACAAATTATTAAGAGATCAACTACAAAGAAAATAAAAAAAGAACGAGACATTAGTAACAACGTCTAATAGCATTAATGGTCTCCTCACTTCATCATGCATAGTCTCTCTACTTTTATCATGCTTGATCTCTGTACTTTCATCCTACTTGGTCTCGCATAACTTAATAATGCATGGCCTCTCCATCTCATCATGACTGGTCTTTCTACTTCCATCATGTCGGGCCTGTCTCTCCACTTTCGTATGTCTAGTCCTATATGATTTAATAATACCCGGGTTATCCACTTCATCATGTCTGGTCTTTTCACTTCAATCATGTCTGGTCTCTTCATTTTGGCATGCATCGTCTCGTTTGATTTAATAACATATGGTCTCTCCGTTTATCATTTATGTTCTTTGCACTTCATCATATTTGTTCTCTTCACTTTATCATGTCTGGTCTCGCATCTCTCCATTTCATCATGCATGGTCTCTCTACTTCATCATGCATGGTCTATATATTCACCATGCCTAGTCTCCCATATCTCAATTTCATCATGCATAGTCTCTCCACTTCATCAAACCTGGTCTCTCCACTTCATCATGCATGGTCTTTGCACTTCATCATGTCTGGTCTTTCCACTTCCATCATGCATGATATCTCAATTTTATCATTCATAGTCTCTTCGCTTCTATCATGTATGGTCTCGCATATTTTAATAGCATATGCTCTCTCCACTTTATTACTTTCATCATGTTTGGTCTCTCTCATTCACTGTGCATGGTCTCTCAATTTCAGCATGGATGGTCTCGCATATATCAGTCACAACATGCTTGGTCTCACATTTTTCTATTACAAAATACAAGAGTAGAGTAAAATAAAGTACGGGGTGCGGGATCAGGCAAGCGTAATATGAGACTATGGTTACTGGATCTAGTGAAAATTTAATATAATATCATCGATGGATCTAGTGAAAAAATAAATAAAAAATATCATCAATGGATCTAGTTTTATTCGTCTTATGAAAATAAAAACGATAATACTTTCAGATTATTTTTTTCTAAGCTACGGTTTGAAAGATACATTTTTTTAAATGTAGGAAATAGAATTTTTGGTTCAAAAAAGGAGAAGAAGGTTACGTGGATGCTGATAAAGCATATGTATTTGAGCTGTTATAGAAGTTAAGTTATAGTAGGTGTTCATTAGTGATACTTGAGGTACTAAATGACACTAATAATAATATTGGATATAATAATTTATTATAAGTTTTTTTCTTTATTTTTTTGAAATCTTATTCATTTTGGGTTTTTCATGGTTAATATATTGTATGAGAACCCCTTGAGCGATAAAATCACTAAATCCATGAAAACATTAGTTTAAATTTCTTTATTTAATACATATATTAAATATAAGATATTAAATAAATAAGTTGATATTTATAAAAAAACCAACTAAAATAATTATATGTTACTATACTCTTTTTTGAAATATTTAGAAAGTATATATTAAAAGTGATAAAAATAGTATAAACATAAAATTATTTTTAAATTTTTAGTCATTATTAAAGATTTAAACAACTTATGGAAATATATATGGAAAAACAAATCATTTAATACTTGAACACCTCTTAATATTATCCAAGTTAATTTATTAATTTTTAACTAATAAAAAAATAAGTTATCGATAATCATTCCGATAGAAATTAAATTACCGATAACTATTGGGTTTTGAAGTTTAAAAATTCACATAGAACATAAATTCTTCAAGCAATACCTCTCGACACACAATCATGTACGACCATAAATAATTAATATTTTAAATCTTTATATCTTTTAAATTTTAACTCAATTTGTTTTTTCAAAAACACATTTTTATATTTTGAAGACGAACAAAACAGTGAATGATATTTTTGGAGATATTTTTTCTTATTTTTATAGCTAAATTGCACATATTTTCACAACTGTAACACAATTCATTTTTAGTAAAAAAATCAACATAAAAAGATACATATTTTCGCAACTACAAAAAAAGTTAGTTATTGTACATCAAATTAACACTTATTTTCGCAAACAAAATTATATTTTGCTTTTCACACAATCAGGTTTATTTAGCAACCAAAATCCTATTTTCACAACTATTTTTTTCTTATTTTCCGCAACACATTTGCACATATTTTCATAATTAGAACATAGTTATTTTTTCAACTAAATTACACGTACTTTCGCAACTTGAACATATTTGTTTTTTATCAGCTAAATTACACGTAATTTCACAATTTGAACACAAATATTTTTTCCAAACTTATTTCACAACCAAATTACGCGTAAGTTCGTAACAAAAAAAATCAAACAAATTTCAAAAAATATATTTCAAGATCTAATTTTATTTATTTTAAAAACAAAACCAATAGTATTTTTATTTTGGATCTATGATTTGAAAAATATAATATTTTAAAAAATATTAACAAACTATAAAAAAAGTTAAGAATATTTGAAATTACTAAATAGTTATCCATAATTTATCAAAATTTAACGGCTATTAATATATAAGTTTGATTAAAATAATTAAGTTATCTTAAAAATGATATTCGTTTTAGGTTAAGTACAATTTAAAACCCAAAAGCAATGCTATTATCCACGTAAGATCCATATTTTCATGTATTTCTAAGAAAGACCCATTTGACTCAAATATTTACTATTCAAGACCTAATAATACCCCTAAATATCCTTACTTAATTATATAAAAGATTTTATGTTTTGACTTCACCATTTCCCCTGAATTTCTCTCTCTCTCTCTCTCTCTCCTCTCTCTCTCTCTCTCTCTCTCTCTCTCTCTCTCTCTCTCTCTCTCTCTCTCTCTCTCTCTCTCTCTCTCTCTCTCTCTCTCTCTCTCTCTCTCTCTCTCTCTCTCTCTCTCTCTTCTCTCTCTCTCTCTCTCTCTCTCTCTCTCTCTCTCTCTCTCTCTCTCTCTCTCTCTCTCTCTCTCTCTCTCTCTCTCTCTCTCTCTCTCTCTCTCTCTCTCTCTCTCTCTCTCTCTCTCCTCTCTCTCTCTCTCTCTCTCTCTCTCTCTCTCTCTTCTCTCTCTCTCTCTCTCTCTCTCTCTCTCTCTCTCTCTCTCTCTCTCTCTCTCTAGTCTATTACGTGTACTCGATCTCTTGTTTTTTTGTGTATAATTTTATTATGTTTTTACATGATTTTGAAGTTTGATTTTGGATATATGTTTAGATAGGTCGATTTGTGTGTTCAAATAACTTTTTTTTTTGAAATAGGTAGCTAAAGATATCTTTTCTTTGTGATTTTTGGTATCCTTCTGGTATTACGTTGCTAATGTAGTGTAATTGTTCTATTTCAGTAATGTTTTCGTCGAGTTTAGTGTGTTTGTATTTCTGGAATTTCATGTTCGAGTAAGAGTTCATTGTTTAAAACAAAGAAGATACAGTACGAAGATGCAAAACCTGTTTTACTTTACGTACTGATAGTTGCAAAATATGTTTATTCTTGTGGACTGCTAGATGCAAAACTTGTTTTTTATAGATGCGAAATGTTGGTGTAAAATATTTAAAAAAAAATCAAAACATATCATGAATGGTACTAGTTTTGTTTGTCTTAAAAGAAAGAAAAACAATGGTACGATTCAAAATACAAACTTTTAAATTTTTACTTTTAGAGTGTAAACGAAGAAAACGAC